>JAQFVV010001348.1:0-78659 GCA_028023455.1 Epiperipatus broadwayi | reverse complement strand
CCAAAATGTTGTTTTACACTCTTGAAACTTTTATTCTCTTCTACGGCTTTGTTTGCTAGTTCACAGTTATACTTTCTTATACCATTTTCAACTCTTTTCTGCACCATTTTACAGAATTTGAGGTATTCAATCCTTTTTAATGCATCATTTTTATATATCTTATATTCCTTTTCTTCAAAAATTTTCTAGTCTCAGCAAAAATTTTATTGGTCAATTGCTGCTTTTTTCTACCCGCTATGTTTGTTGCAGTTTTTAAAAGTGTATCATTTATTTTATTAATTTCATTCAAATCTGAATCATGTTCAAAATCTACTAATACTTGAAACCGATTTGTAAGTTCTAACTTAAATTCATTAGAGTGTTTCTGAAGATTAGGAATATCAACTGTAAATATTGTTTTTCTTAATAATTTTTGTCCCTCTAGTTTTGCATTAACATGTATCTTACATCTTACTAATCGATGATCACTTCCTGTGTTAAATTTATTAAGAACATTATAATCTTGAAATATGTATTTTCTGTTAGTCAAAATATAATCCAATTCTGCTGTACCTTCATTTGGATGCTTCCATGTCCATTTCCTTTTAACATTTTTCTCAAAAAAAGAATTCATAATATAAAATTTTTCTTTTTCTGAAAAATCCACAAGTCTATGACTTCTCTCATATCTATTACCATAACCAAAATTACCTACAGCACTTTCATCTTTCATTTGTTTACCAATTCTAGCATTAAAGTCTCCCATAACAATTTTAAAATGTTGTTTACTCTGATCAAAAGCCTTTTGTATATCCATATAAAAATCTACTACTTCATCACTATGAGAACTTGGGGCATAAACCTGAATTATCTGCATTTGGTATCTGCTATTAAGTTGTATAACTAATCTTGCCACTCTGTCTGATACACCATCAATCTCCACAATGTTATTCTTCCACTTTTTATTTATAATGAATCCTACTCCACTTGTATTTCCAATATTTGTGCCTTTATAATAGAGTGCATGTCCACATTTTAAATCAATTGTCTCTTCACCTTTTCTTCTAACTTCACAAAATCCAATAATGTCCCAAATATAAGACAATTCTTCTAATTCTTGCAATCTTCCTTCACTTGAAAGTGATCTGCAGTTGTAAGTACCTAAATAAAAAGTCATGAAATGGCAGCCTGGGTCCACAATCAGGATTCTTAGCACCCTCCACCTTCAGCCACCAACCACTGCCTTGTTTTGTGACTTTACAGCCTCCTGGGAATAAGAGCCATGATTTATTTTTGTCTGTCATGATTGTATATATCTATTGGAAAAATATTTATCATTTACACATACATTCATTCTGCCTTATCAGGCAACTGAGAAGAAAGACCATGGTGTTTCTTGATCTTAAATTCAGAAGCAAAAAAGCCAATAAACTCACCACACTGGCTAATGCGTCTTGGTGAGCAGCCGATCCATGTTCGTATACTATATAAATAATCACATAGTAATAATAGCTGCAATGACAAGAAAGTATGGCGTGGACCTTAAGAATTTGCCGTGCTTTGTTCCTTTAAGGCCTCCAAGAGGAATCAAAGGGTCTTCTTTCAGTTAATTGCAAACTCCTTTCTGCAGTCATATATATATATATATATATATATATATATATATAAGTAATATGCAATAAATTCTTAAATGACAAATAACATTAAAATATGTATATTACCATTTTATGAAAGCAATAGTAGGCATGATAATAATATATAAATAAATATTAAGTCAGAGGGATATCATGATATTCTGGAACAGATTGCATTTGAAGAACTGAGACTGATATATTTATTCAATAATACTGTATGTATATAAAAATATTTCACATGTTTGTAAATCTGCATAAGGATAATCAACAAAGAGAATAGTGGAACATTTAGTTTTGTATACTGCTATAGACGTTTGATAATAAGAAGGATGGAAGCATAGTTAACCATGTATCTATCAGCAAGAGACAATTGAGCAAGAATCTATTCAAACAATACAAAAACATTCACAAGAGAACAATTCACAATTACTATTGAAATATTGTATGCATTTGTGAAAAACTGTAAAAGAGGAGTGAAGATTTGCAATAAATTAAAAAAGTTAAAGAATTTAATAAATGACAGAGAATTTGAAGAAAAACGACAAAAAAGGTAGAAAAAATTGGAAGAATAAAAGGAAATAAATGAGGATTTGAATTTAGATAAAGAACCTAAAATTGATTTTTTTTAAAATTAGAAGTAAACTTTTATAATGATACTATTGACCAAGAAGTCCAAATTCAGGCATCCATGAAAATAAGTACTGATGTAGAAGAGATTTTATAAGATGAATTCTGCTGCCTGAATATTAAAAGGAAGCATGATGATGAACATGTGAAGAAAAGTAGAAGTACTCAACATTATAAATTTTATATAAAAAAAGGCTAAAGGATATATGATCAAAAAGGATAAAATGTTCTAATAGTATCCTGAGTTTGAAATCCATTGTTTATCCTTAACAGATCATTAAGTTCCACTGCCAATGCAGAGAATGAAAAAGAAAATGGAAAAAAGATAAAAAGGAAAATAAAAGATACACTCTAGAATGAAGAGAATATTAGATTTTTTGAGTCATCCTGAATCATATCCAAACTACTAAAGAAATACTTGGGGAGAAATAAAACTTGGTTATAGAAGAATTAAGAATGGCTTATTTTCTATCGACTCTGGATCTGTTTAAAAGGATGAGTTAATGAGAAAATTACTTATAATGTTTAAAAAGTTAAAATGTAGGACAATACCAAAAGTGATATTAAAATTAATAAAAAGAGAAATTACTAGCTTGCTAGAAAGCAAGAATGATTTTTATAGATAACAATAATAAGTAAATAAAAATAGTAATCACTTAAGTGATAAATAGACGTTGGAAATAGCTATAAAACGTATGCCCATAATATTAGATTGATTTCTGCAGCGAATGATGAAAAATTTTTTTTATTAAAGTTTGCTTAGATATATTTACTTCTAGTAATGTATTGAGATTTGGTCATACAGTGACACTGTTATCTTGTGACCATTGAAATTTATAGTCTCAGGTGCTGCTGCAACATTTTTTTTCAAGTGGTTTACTTGCATATCTGTAATGCTGAGAGGAAGCATAAGTGCAGTTTGAGTGTTTATTGAATTTATCAGCCTCTAAGACTCAAAAGGGAACACGTCTTTATTTTCAGATGTTATATCAAAGGAAAAGATTTATATTTGACTTTTGATGTGTTGCAAGTAGCTAAACAGAAGTTAAACTGAGGTAATTCTTTTAGTGTTCATGCTTCATCATACATATTAATGTCCTATTGTTAATTTTTTTTATAAATCCTATTCATTCTTTATATAGTATAGTATAAACATCAATAGAATCTCTCAACAGTGAAATCATGGACATATATATTCTGAAAAATACTTTATGAAAATGACCAAACTTATTAAAAGATTGATAACTTCATGAGATAGAAAATAAGTACGTTTTTTAATGAGAACATAAGATTTAATTTGTTGTTGTTTTTAATAATTCTATCTGCACAAAAACCAAGTCTAATTTTTCAAAGATAAAATCTTAAATTTTTAGATGTTTGACAGACTTATACAAAAATTAAATTATTAAATTTTATTAATTTTTGAGATATAACAATAGATTAATTTAAACATTAAACATATTTTTTTTATTCACCATTTTTTAAATGTCTGCATGACCTTTGCTCTCTTTAAACATAACATAAACATTTGTTATGATCTTGACATTCTTTTCCAATGTCTGGAAAAATTGTTCACAAAAAAAAGTTGTGAATATCATAAATTTAAGCTAGTGTCATAATAATTATACCTATATTTGGAACTAAATTGAAAATGTTAAGAATATTATAAGATGAACTAACTGTTCATCAAGTGATTGTTTTGCTATTTTAAAAAAAAAAAGTATAGAGTTAAAAAAAATGAATTTCTCATTTATTATTGATACCACAGAGGAGTGCAAGTAATGTTTTTTAAATTGAATAATATAAACAACTTGAATATAAGTTTTAACATGAGTATACAAACACATGAAATATAATGACCACATATATGACAGTTCTTTAGTCTGCTCGTTTTGGGGTGTAGAATATTACATTTTAACTCTTATTTCAATATTTTTTCTGAAAGACTTCAAGATTATTTAATTATAATTCTTTACCATATTTGTATCTCCCGATATATATGTGTGTGTGCTTTATATGAAATTTAAATGGAAATAACCAAACTCTTTGGAATCTGTGCATAAACAAGACTCATACATCAATAAATGTGGAAACTGGAGTGCTATCATCTATTCCTTGAGTTCTAATGGTTTAAAACATTCATTTATTCTTCACATGAATATGAAATTCATATATTAGGCTGATTTAAGTACATCACAAATTATTTTAAAATTGCATTTAAATATTTAAAAGCTAAATTAGTACTTCATTTTTAACAACAGTTTGATATTAAATGAAATGTCAGTTTTGTAAATATAAATATACATAACTTGTGTATATGAAATTTAAACATGTATGGTGTCTGTACATAGCTTCTGGGGGATTTGGTTATATCCATTTCAATTTTATATTAATACAATTTTAATGCACAAATCAGCGCATAACAGCAGAGCTTCTTCAAATTAAATCACAATTTATTATAAACTTAATATAAATTATAATACATAATAAATAATGCCCGAGCGCTTTCAAGAGAACTTAGCTCTCATAATCATGGGTAACAAAGAGTAAGCGTAACAAGGTTGCTATGTGTAAATATATGCAGATATATGTAAATTAACCCATTTCTTAGAAATTTTATAACACGTATCTTTCCTATTCATAGCCTTATCATCCATAGCAATAAAACATGCCTCCTTCACCTTTCTCTTAACATCATTTCTTTCCCTACAAACTATTCTTGGATTTTCAGGTTCACATGAATGACCAGCTAATTTCTGATGCATTGCGAATATTGAGGTGTAAGCTGGGTCTGCTTGGGCCTTTCTGTAAGAATATCTGTGCTGGGACAATCTTGTTGAGAGAGTTGCTTTCGTTTCTCCATAGTATGATGCCATGCAGTTATTTTCTGGGCATGAGATATTATAGACAGCCTGAGAAATGTTATTGCGTGTTACAATATCTTTTGCATTGTTGATGATTCTATTGGTATTAGGGGGTGTGTGAAAACATAGTTGAAATTCTCTATTAAACACTGAGTAAAGTTTTCTATGGGCGTTTGCAAAGTATGGCAACAATATTCTATTTTTCTGCTGCTTAATTGCATTGTTATTTAATTTACTGTAAAATTGTCTAATTTTCCCATCAATACTATTTTGTTTGAAACTGATATTTAATAAATCGTTTCTATATAAAATCAAATTTGCCCTTTTGTCTGCTTCAAATCTGCAAAGGTGCTCATTGTATATATATAGTAAGCAGCTGAGTGTGAAATAATTTCTTTTTACAATTTTATATTAAATAACAAGATGTAAACTTAAGAGCATGCTATAACTCTAAACAAGCTATATATAAGTCATGTGACATCTGACTTTTTATTATTACTAAATAACAAGATGCAAACTACGGAATGAAATATAAATTAATAGCATAAAATATGAAAGAAGTAAAATGGAATATGACATTATCTTATCAGTAGTGTCTTGCCACCCCCACATTTGAGGAAAGAGCTTAATTATATTCAGATTATTGCCACATTAGTAAATAGTGTTGTATTTAATCACGATTAAAATTTTTGCAGAATAGTTTATGACAAAGAGTGCTATAGATAATTTTGTGATTAAAGAAAATGTGTTCTTATAATCATAAAAATCTGTTTATTATTGACTTGTGTAGGACAACTGACAAAAAGTGAGATCCAATGTATTCATGATTCATTTTAAATGCTTATAATTGACTGAAATAACAAATATATATCAGAGAAATTTCAATTTTAAAAAATAATTTAATATCAATAGTCGATAATAATAATAATAATAATAAAATTCAGTATTTAAAATAAAATCAAGTTTAGAAACTATTAAAAAAAAAATTGTTGGGATTGTAGAATTCCATATTGCATATTTTATTTTTCTCTGAAGTTTATTGAACAAAAACTGAATTTATAATATATAGGGAAGTCATGAATTAATGCAGAAAAATAAAACAAAATTTTTTTTTTTTTTCATTATTTTCATTTGTTATAAAATGAAATTTGTTGTAATTGGGAAGCACACAGGTAATGAGCGCCATAATCCAATTTTCAATCTTCTAAATGCAAGTCAATATAAATATTGCATACACAAAAGACAGCAAATAATCAAGCAAGTATAATAAAATGCTTATGATTAGACCAAGTAGAGGTACACAAAAAAAGTCAGAAAAATTATAAAAAATATTTTTTATGAATGTGAAAAAAAAAAAAGATTACATAATTAAACTATAAATAATCAATAAAAAACAAAAAAATGAGTTATATATCACATGATCCCATTTGTTTTTTTAAGCTTGTAAAATATAAACAAAGAGCTTTGCTAATTGCTCAACAAGCTTTATGGTAAATGCTTAGCTGGAGAAAGCATTTAAAATATCTCTGTCAGAAAACCCCCCAAACCCTGACCAATGGTTTCATGCTTTGGCACTCCTCAGAGGTGCTAGGATAGTTTCAGACACTAGATCTAAAATTATTAACCCAAAACCAGCATTTATTTAAGAATTAACTATTGAGTAGAGATATTTTAAATGCCTTTTCTGGCTAAGCATTTATCATAAAGCTTGTTGAGCAATTAGCAAAGCTCTTTGTTTATCTAATATATATTTTTTGTTTTTATTAATTACTGTTTGACAAATAATAATACTTGGAGAAGGATCTTTAATTTTTATTTCAACTTTTTCATGTAATGACAATTGGGAAAATATAATTTTTTTACATATTCAACACTAACACCCATCATAATAATAAATATTTCTTTTACTTTTATATTTTTCTGTAATAAATATTTATATGTTAATTTATAAATGTTAATTACAAAAAAAAAAAACAGAATATTTTATTGCTCATCCTAAATGAAAAGAATAGAAATTTATTTGCCCTTACAAAAAACCTGAATGAACATATGCCAAAAAAACTTGATAGTGCAGCAAGAACAACTCCAATGGCACATTGATAAAAGCAAACAAGCATCAGCAGAACATACTGAAATTTATGAATTGATGTTTCTGGCATTGCCATAATTAGCAGCACCTTTGAATGGAATCTCAAGCATTGCTTAAAATAATTCTTTTTAAAAAGTTTAATTAGTTGCATTTATATAATAATTATGCAAAATATTGAATGATTATATTATCAATATTTTCAAGCACAATTTTTTTTTTCTGGGGGTGCTATAGCATTGACAGACCAGCCACCTACTGACTAACACATTTCTATCATCCTCATTTATGATCACATTTTTGTTGAAAGTCCTAAAAATAATACTATGAAAACTCTTTTCTTTTTGGAATGAGGGATTGTGATTAATTGTAACAAAAATATTATTCTTTAAAAAAAAAGTAAATATTATTTCCTTAGTTAATTTACATGATTGCAATCAAATCCTAGAAACTGATAATGTCAATACTCACACTACCTGTTCAAAGTTAAAGAATTTATTGAACTTTGCACCTTCATAAAATATATGAAAATGCATGCTATAAAAAGAAATAGCTGGATTATTAATGAATTAATATCTAAAATAAATTGGAAAAAAAAATTGTATAAGGTTTTTAAAGTATTATCTTCTAGGGAATAAATTAAAATATAATTGAAAATCCTAAATAAGAAAATAAAAAATATATTTCAAGTCTAAAATGATTTTATTCTGATCAAATAAATTCTTTAAAATTAAGTAAATTAGGCACCTTTGGTCTGTTAATATGCACATTTTATAATAGTAATAATAAAATATTTTCTTGTTTTCAAGGCTAAAGATTAAAGAAGTACCAATGAATGTTTTGAACAATTCTAAGTTTATTAAAGGTCACTTTAAATACTATTTTACATATAATAAGAAACTGTTAATGATTAATTTTTTCAAGTTGTTTAATTCATTATATCTTTGACTCTAAGAAAACTATCATAAAACCATAAACTCATGTTCTAGAAGATTGAAGAAACTGAAATCGTAGAATCGCTATATAAAATCACATAAGAAAGGTACTGCTTTAGATATTTCTCTCAAGATATTGATGGATATTTCCATTCTTTATTAATATTACATTTTTTAATTTTTCAGTACATTCAGGAATATTTCCAAATTGTTTAAAATCTTCACTGATTATTCTTATTTAGAGAATGTTTGAAAAACTATAAATCAATTTCTATTTTATCCAATATTAAGTTACATTTTAGAAATGTGTATTAAAAATAAATTGCTTTGTTTTTTTTCTCTTAAATATAATTGATTTTCAAATAAAGATTCTTTTAACCAGGAAAATCTAGAGATCTGACTTTATGTAATCATTTTTCATTTACCTCTGATTTTTTTAAAAAAAAACCATAATACTTACTATATATATGGATATTTGGATTTTAAAAATACATTTGATTTGTTCTCATCATTTATTATTGAATAGACAATATGGGTATTATGCTTGAATGAGTTAAATCATGCTTAAGCCATAGAATGTAAGTTAATTTAATTGTTTTGAGTGATTCTGAAATAATTAGGTATAACGTTTGTCAGGAGTAAGTTTTTGGGCGTATGATTTATTTAAAATCTCTTCACTCAAACATTTTTTTTTGTAAAAGCTTATAAATGAAAACTTAAAAAATATATCAATTGATGATTAACAGTAGGTTGTTTTTAAATGCCAAACAATGTAAATCTATTCTATATTTCTGTAAAATAGATTAGTAAAAAATCTATCAATTTAAATACCTTCTTGAAGTTATTCTACATGTGAGAAAATCAATATAACTAGCATATTTTAATTCAGATTTAGATGAATATCTACATTAACATAAACATATTCTCTCTTCAAATAAAACTAATTTTCCGTTTTATACAATTAAAAAATGGTTAAAGATTTTCTTTACAAAATGTTTATAAAGTGATATACAGTATTTAAACTCTGTTATAGCATAAAATATTATGTCTGTAAAAAAAATTCCAGAACTTTCTATTTGTTTTACATAATTGCTTTAATGAATAATATTTCTGTAGTGTAATTATTCACTATTGAATAATCACTAGTCTAATGAATGATATAAAAATTATTAATTTACATAAATGTTTTTTTTTTTTTTTTACAATATGCCCCTCATGGTGATATTCATTTAGCATCAAATAAAAATAAAAATATGCTCATCTAATTTAGATATTTTATCCAGTCAATAAATATATGGTTAATTACATCAGGAAGAATTATCTATAATGAAGCGATGCTATTGTTTCAGTAGACAGTGGATTTTTTAGGACTCTTGCTACAAAAAATAATAAAGGCATACCATCAACAATGTCTATATGGTTAATGATATATGGATTTTGGTTCTTTAAATTGTGCAATAATTCTATCATGATTCTATGTTATTAATTCTCAGTCAGAAGAAATCTTAAATTTTGCAATGGCTCCTCTTTATCTTTAACTTTTTATGAGCAGGATCATTTAGATTGTCTTTGATCTGTAAGAATACGATTTAATAAATGATTTTGTTTCTTTTTTAGTTAATTTAATACATCAAAGATAAATAATTTATATATATTTCATAGAGCATATTTATAAAATGTTATTATGTTCCTAATATAAAAATTTTAAGCCATTTCTTTGCCAGTATAATTCAAAATTTAAAGAGAGTATTTTTTAAAAAATTCATATTATATATTAAAATAAAAACCACTTTATTAAATATGACATTTATAGAAAATATATTTAGTATAAATAGTTTTATTTCTTCATTAAATACACATTCTTTTTGTCCACAGAAAATTTTAAGATGAGTTTAATTACATGTCTGTGCTTTCAACAAAAAGATATGGGTATCCAGATTATTAAGTCAACATTTAGCCTCTGAGCTAACAATTTAGTTTATATTTTAATTTTTAATATATATTTTGATTTTTACATATATATTATTCTTATTTTGTTTTCTATTAAAAGTCAATATTAAATTTTTATTTAAAATCTTTTATATATGTCATCAGGGAATCACCTCTGACCCATGCGCTGTAAGAATTTACAAAGTTGAGGAAATCTCACTTTCATAACATAAGATAGTCTTTAAAAAGGTAAGAATGAATCAACCTTATCCTTTTTACTTAAATGCATTAATATAAGCCAATCTTAAGTATTTAAAAATGAGAGCATTTAGATAAAAAAGATAAGATGGATTCATTCTTATCTTTTTAAAGACTCTATCTTGTGTTTAGAAACTGATAGTATTCCTCAGATTTGTAAATTCTTATAGCATGTATCAGGGATGATTCCCTTATGACTATTACATATAAAAAATCATCATGCTAGATAAATAAATATTATATATATTTAATATTACATCTATTGCTGTCTTGTAGTAAATTGTAAAAATTTAGCAAACATTATTTATTAATATATAGTACATGGAATTAAAAGTAATTGATTATGATCATCATACTCTCATTTCTAAATGCTTAAGATTGGCCCATAAATATGCATTTAGGTAACATTCTTATCTTGTGTTTAAAAAGTGAGAGTATTTCTCATCTTTATAAATTCTTTCAGTGCATGTGTCAGAGGTGATTCTCTTATGACTATTAAAAATAAAAAATCTTTGTGCTAGATAAATAAATGTTATATATATTTAATCTCTTATAAAATAAAAATATAAATGCACACTGACTTAATTTGATATTTTACATCAAAGGTGAATGGTTACATATATGCTCAATACAAAATTGTGAACTTACTTAAAACATTGATTTTTTTTGTGTGTCATTGCGTCATAATGTGGCTAAAATAAATGTATATTCTCAAATGCAATGTCAAATATCTGTCTTTTATGCTGCCCTTTTACTTTTATAATAAAATACATGTATAAAACATGAATATTTTATTATTTAGATATGAATATTTTCTATATTAGTGATTACAAACTTGGAACTTATTAGATTTTAAAAGACTCTCTGAACAAGCCCACTATATAATTAGGATTATTATGTGGGAAGGTTTTACTTATGTATGATGGAGGATATCCCAAAAATTATGCATGGATCTTTTTTTTTTTTTTTTGCTTATCAGATTTTGGTAATGTTTGTGTATTTAATGGGTGCCCAAGACAATTCTTTTTCCACTGTAACTCAGAGATGCAAAAACAATCGTTTAATTAATCTGTGTGTAAATACAAAACTAAATGGTTAGTTATCATAGTTTATCTTAATTAATTGAAAGATATTAATTTTGAAATACTGGTTTTGTCAAAGCTTTTTTTTTATTATTTTAAACTTCTATTGGAACAGAAACCAATATATAGTTGATTTTAAAGATTTTAATGTATATTGCATTTTTTTCTTTTTACATCATTAATTATTTTAAAAAATATTCTATATGACATTTTACAAAATTTATGAAATTATAATTTTTATCTGTAATAAAAAAAGGCTTTGCATCCAAATCTTGTAGTAAACTGCAATTTTGCAAATCAACTTTTATTGTTAATCCGTTTATTAGTTCTGAAGCCCTTTGTATATGCATATATATTTATTATATCAAATACAATTTTATGTATAATAAAACAAATCTGGAGTTAACTTTATAAAATTTATTATATAATATTTAATGCATAAATATAAATTATAATTAACTTATGGCATATTTTTATCTTAGAATATATATGTGTATGTGGCTTGGTAGAAATGGTAGATATACCATAAGCTAGAGCTGATATTTATATGGTTAACTTCAGATTTGTTTATTGCATGTGTGTGTATATATAAATATAATAATAAATAAAAACTATAAATATTTTTTTAAAAAAAAAGTATTTAATAGAAAATTTTTACTCTTCTAATACATTCATGAAAATATATAAATATATTGTTATAATACTCAAAAAAAAAATTAATAATATTCCAACTCTCTTATTAAACAACTATGCACATAATTTATACAAAAATCATAATTACATTTATGATTGTCTGATTTATAATATATTTGCAGTAATCCAAAACTAATTAAGAAATACTATATTATGGTTAAGATAAAAGTCAACAAATAATTTAGAATTAATAAAATCAGAAGAGAAGCAATTTCAAATATGCATGAAATAATGTATAATATTCCAAAGTAACAAATCATATGTCTGTATATGTAATAATGCTAATAGTCTTTTTTAATCATAAGCCATTAATAAGACGATAATTAAATGAAACAATTTCATATACATACAAGCATATACAAATATTAGGTGACTGAAAAGCAGATTTTAATATATTAAAGAGCCTTTTTGCAAAAAACATAGTGATAAAGAAATAAAAATACATCATCAATAGCAATAAATCATTACTTTTAACTATAACGTTACAAATTATATATATATTAACCTTGTTATATTTTTAAATATATAAATCATATTTTAAGATGTTTTTCAATTATCTATTTTCATTATCTGAAAAATAAAATTCTCCCTTTCTTTCATACCTGCAATATTTAAAATTAAAATAGCTGATAAGTCATAAATGCAATTTTTTTATTAGAAAAAAAAAATCTTTATTTAATTTAAAATATACAAAAAGTAAAATAACAAAATTAGATATAAAATAAAAGTATACAAAGAAGGTCTTAATCAAATAGATGCATTCAAAAACTTTACTTATCATAAAAATATAAAGTTGCTTTATTTAGAATAAAAAGATAGTCATTTCTCAAAATATGTAAATTTATTTAAATGAAGCATACATATTACAGTATTGGGACACTTTAAAAATGTTTTAAATGTCAAGCGAAACAATGAGCAGCAAATCAATTATAAAAGATTATGGTTCATCTAATACTTGTAAAATTATTACAGGCAAAATATTGCATTTAAAAATGATTCCTTCACAAACCAGTTTATTTAAAATCAGGATTGTCTTCTGATAAAATATTTAAGACAGGAATTTACTTGTTTTTATTTTGTATCGTTTAACTCTGGGGTAATTTTTTAATGTTCACTATGTCTATATAATAAAACCTTAATAATACTTATTAGGACTTCTACAAAGTCTACTTATTTCCTGTCTACCACTTAAGCAACTTCTATAATAATTAAAAGAATTAGCATTAACATATTTTTGATTCATTCTAAACTTCATAAATAAATCTAGAAGTTTTTAATATTTTGAAATCATTGCAGTGGATGAGTGAAAAGAATTTTCATAATCAGTTCCAAAAGTTATAATAATGCCCTTATCTAATGCTTGGAGTAAAAAATCAAATTATACAGGAAATAAAATTTTGATAATAATAATAGTTTGAAGTAAATTAAAGTTTACGTAATAGATAATTGTATTGTTTAATAATAAAAATGCTTCATGTGTGAAATCATTTCATTAACAGAGCACAAATTGTTGATTAACTAAATAGTAAACAGTTCAAGGATTTTTTGAAAAATTTTCATATTATAGGCAAATCAATTTAGAAAAATTTGTTCACAGTTTGAAACATTTTCAATCATTAATAATACGTTTTCCCAGAAGCATTTTCTTTCATCATTTGTGTTATACATTGAGTTTTGTTTTTTTAACTTAAAAAATGAAAAATTTGGAAAGGATATTCTACTTGTGCAGTCAAACTCAATCTTTCTCTTTCAAATTAATATTAAAAATGATTATATGTTGTTTTTTATTTCTCAAATCAACTACTAGAATCACAAAAATTTCAAAGTTTCAAAAGTCTTTAACAAAGAACTTTAGTATTAAATTAAATTACATTTGTATATTTGTAAATAAAATTAATTTTTAAAAAATGACTGGTAACAATATATTATATCATCAATCTAAACATTTAAAATTATTTATCTTTTTAATTCATAAATGCATGTTAATTTGGATCCAAAAAAGTCAAAATAATTTTACATAATACACTTTAATTTTATGTTTCAAAGGCATTTATTGTTCAATAGGAATAACTTACATGAGATTCAAACTACACAGATACCATAAGGAGAGAGGGACAATAAAAGGTTATAGAATAAAAAATGTGGTTTCACATTATTATATACATCAATGTTAAAGTTAATTAAGGAAAAAAAAACAATCTATTTGGGTATAATGTGTTTAGTCTTGAGAATTTTTCATTGTTGCCACTATCATGTATGATCACATCTTATTAGAGTTTCAGATGTCGTTGCAATTATGGATCAAGCCACTTCAATCATTGTGGGATGATAGTTTCTTATCTCTTTCATTAATAGTTTCTAATTTATTCCAGAAGGTGTTCACCTAATTTAAAACTATTAATTCTCTATCTGTATTTTAGTTTCTAAAAGTATTGATTGAAATTTGCATGACATATTATAAAAGTTATAAGTAATTGTAAAACAATATTTTATATTTTAAAAAAAACTGTGAAATAAATAATCACTCATGTGTACTTATAATCAATAACAAATAACTGCTTTTCTATCTAAGAAGATTATATGAAATTACTACAGAAATCTAGTCATTAAATTTAGATTTTGGTTTGCATTGTACTTTATTATAAAAGAGTTGATTCCACATAATGCCATTAATAAACATAAATGCAGCTATCTAGTTATAAACAAGAAAAAAATATTAAAAGTTGCTGCAGTATTTTCATTTGCTTAAGTATAATTATTTTACAAATTTTAAATCTAAATTTTTATAAATTTAGACATAGATATTTCAATTATCAGACATTATATTAGTAAAATACTATGAAGCACTTTTGTTTAGCAAAAAAAAAAAAAGAGAAGATATCTTTTCCTCATTTGTTTAAAAGCTCACAACCAAATCGAGATGAACATAAGCTATAAAGGGGAAAAATTAAAAAGTTCAAAAGAACACTTAAAAAAAAAAAATAGCAACCTTTTAAATATTTGAAAATAATTTGAGTATTCCCATAATCTTATTTATATAATGCAAATGACTTAATAACCATATATTAACGATAATAACATAATATTTTTTAAGAAATGTATAACTGAATTTAAATATTACATCACTGCTTCTGATAAAAATCATCCTCTGAGAATATGATCTTTCTAAATCAAGATTATGAGAATGGCTTTTTATCCAAAGTGCTATAAGTATTTTTAATTCAGTCATATATTTATGACAATTATAATAATATAGTATTATCTTTAATGCATCATTGTTAAATCACACATCTAATTTATACAAAGCAAAAGTTTTGAAAAATCCCATCAAAAATTATATTTGAAATATGCACATATGTGTGAATATACATGCATATAAAATCATTTCCCATCCACATAATATTATATATATTTAAACTTAGTTATAAAGATATAAACTGTAAATGATAGTGAATAATAGATAGCTGAATAGTTTATTAGTCAATAATATGCATAATTTTTGATTACCTAAATACTTACATCAAATATAAACAATCACAAAAATTATCAGAAAAAAAGATCAGTTTTTTGATTAAAAAGATAAGTCATGCAAACAAAACTTCTGTGCATTTTATGTATTTATAGAGAATGTATGTGTGTATAAATGTGCTTATATATGTATATATGTTAGTATATACATACACACATTCATAATGTGGTACAATAGTAAATGTTAACTATAAATTTGGATTAAGCATTCAGAAAGAATAATAGATATACATCCCATAATGAACTAGCCACATTTGAAACTAGTTTACATATACAGTATACTTGCACACACACATTCGGATACAAAAATATGCACACATTAAATTACAAATTCATAATCAGACTCTATTTTTTTCAATCACAACTGTGACTATACAATTAGAAAATATAAAATACATTTTTTTTAAAGATCTACTGCAATGCCAGCATTGAAAATTTTTAATTTTTCATTCAAAAAAATAATAATTTGGAAAAAATATATTATACATATAATGGTTAAATAAATTACATAAAAAATGGTTATAAAAAAAATGGTGCAAAATAGTTTGTGTAAATGAATAAGTATTAAAAAATTTCAGATTAATCAATAACTGCAGAAGTACACATTGTGTTCAAACCACATGTTCCATCACCACGATATACCAAATAATAACCCTGAAAAAAAAAATAATAATAACAGATAAATTTAAAAACTTACAATATAAATTAAATTTAAAAATTTATTTTTCTAACTAGAAAAAATAATTTTTATGTTAACCACTTACTCAGACTATAGAACAACCTCTGAGAATCTCCATCACCTCCAGTTAAAAAAGTTGGCTTTGCAGTGTTATTATTTTGAATCAATTACATTAATACAAAATTCTCATTACAAAAAAAATTGAAATGTTATCAAGCCGTGGATGTGAATATAGGTAATAGACTCACATGATACTTCATTTTTACATGTAACCAAACAACTAATCAAAGCTTTTATATTTAATTGTAAATGAGAATTGATATCCTAACTATCAAAGGTAAAGGAAATATAATAGTTTTTAAATAATTTGTATGACACACAATCAACTTTGCACTTATTTAACAATGCTTTTTATTTATCTTCTTTTTACATTTCAACTGATTAAGTCTTCTTCAGACTGATAAATGACAATAAATTAATGTTTTTATAAATTAAAACAGGCAAAACTCTCCATACAGTAGTACAACTCAGTGCCAACCAGAGTAATCAATGGATGCCAGAAGGCTTGTGCATAAAATCCCTATCTAGTGCCTACTCATCCAATAGCCCCAGATTAGTTTCTGTCTTGTGATCTTCATCAGTGAGGAATGAGGAGCTTTGGATCTGAGAGCACTGCACCTAGATCTTAGGATCTAATGCAACCCTCCAGCAGCCACCTTTTATCTCTACTTAATTCCTCACTGACGAAGATCACAAGACAGAAACTAGTCTGGGGATATTGGATGAGTAGACACTAGATAGGGATTTTATGTACAAGCCTTCTGGCATCCATTGATTACTCTGGTTGGCACTGAGTGGCACTACTGTATGGAGAAACAGTAATGTGCTAGCATAAGAAAGTGATCAAGTGATGTTTTTATAAATTACAATTGTAATCCTTTAGATACATATGATTTTTAAATTAGTCTTATGTAATGCAATATATTATGTGACAGCTTAAATATTTAAAGCTTGAAAGAAAATGTAGAAAGGAACACAACCAAAATTTACATACAATTATTTCAAATAAAAACTGGAATGGCTTTAATATTAATTGAAAAATAGTTTTGCTTGAAATATTATATTATTTAGAATTAAATATATATATAATACAATGATCAGCTCACATATGATGAAATTATTTCAATTTAATATAAGTTATACGAGCACCATTTGACACTAAACAACATAGACCAACATATTTATGTATTTAAACAACATTTGCTTTTATAGCATGATGATGGCCACTACACAGCCCCTATTTGCAATATCTGGCTAGATCATGAAGAACATAAACTACTCCCAATGAATAGACATGGAATAAATATGCAGACCAGAAAATATTTCAAATAAAGATTTAACACACTGTTTAACCCAATAACAAAACTATAGTTCATAAGTCAAAATATTTTTTTTATATAAACCATATCTCCAATCTCTTATATATTATTGTTTTACTTCTCATGCATGTAGGAAAACAATAATTATTTATCAAGAGTCCAAGGTTTCTTTGATTAATTATTAATCTTCAATTACATTATAATATAGTTTTATGACGAAGTACATTTGCTGTACAGCAAATTCCTGTTCTTTATATTATACTACAATAAACATAAATAGTAAAATACTATGAAAATGAAACTGTTAATTAATGAAAAGGTTTTTATTTATTACAACTTTTGAACATCGCTGTATATTGGGAAAAATTAAAATACATAAGAATGATACGCCAGTGAGAGTAATATTAGATTTTAATAATTATATTCTTAAAAAATTATATATCATATATAAAAAGATTGTCATCACAATAGATTTTGGTAAATATTGTGTTAAGAATTCAGAAGAAATTATAAATTAAATAAAAATGAAAACGATTTTCATTTGATATTGAAAAAATATATCAAAGTATATCTAGGGAAGATAGTATTAGAGTATTAATAGATAAAATAAAAATGAGTAATATAATTTCAAAAGAATAGTTGCATATTATTAATGAAACACTATTACTGAAAAATGATGCTTTATATTTTAGTTATAAAGAAGAATTTTGGAATATAGCTAAGGGATAGGTTATGAGTTGTTCTACTAATGGGATTTTGTCGTTGATTATGATTAACTACGTAGAAGAAAATATAATTGATAAATACATATTAAAAAATAAGGAAATTATAGAATATCATAGATATGTTGGTGATATAATTGTAATAGGAAATAGTATAACTATTATTAATGCATTTAGGGAATTGAATAATAATACACACAATATTAAGTTTATAATGGAAAAAGAGAAGGATTGAAGTATTTAGATATTTCGAAAAAAAAAAAATTAATGGGAAAATATTTATTAAATATTAATATTATATTAAAGATAAAGAAAGAAGTGGTATAACTAAAAAAGTTAAATGATTTTCTATTTTGGCTAACTGATCCAAATTTGTATCAGCCATAGTCTCAGAAAATATCAACTTTTTAAATTAAAAAATGATAGACTAACATTGATTGCAGATAAAGCATTTGGACAGAAATTGGAAGTTGAGAATGGATTAAGTTAAAATAGGTTATAAAAGAAAAGTTATTAAAAAGATTTTCAGTAACAAACATACTACTAATACAGGAATTAGTGAAAGCCTGTTTATAAGGATATGAAATGAGTTTCAATTTCATATTCAGTAGGGCTATATAAGATATTGATAATAAAAAAATTACCAGATGATATTAAAGTAGGATAGAAAAATAGTAAATCTTTAGAGAAATGGATTTATAATCCAAAATAGATATTAAAAATAGGGAGCATGATAGGGCAATTATCAGAAAGGATACAAAAGTAGGGTTACATATTCATTTTTTGAATATTAGTCATAAAATGAATTGTGAAAAAAACATTCAGGTAATAAAATCTGTTAAAAATTACAAGGAAAAAAATGTTATGAAACTTTGTATATTCAAAAAATTTACATAAATATTAAAACATGGTTAAAGACCTGGCACAATGGGGGGGGGGTAGGTATTGTTGTGTTATTGAAAACTTTATCAAGGTATAATTAAAATATTATTTTTAATAATTATTCTGTAAAACTTGTAAAAAAAATTGGATTACAGTAAGTTTCTAAATTTATTCATATATATATTACTATTTATGTTTATTATAGGATAATGTAAATAATGTCTACTGGATGGAGTTTCTATAGAGTAGTCGAGCATGTGAAAGCATATAGTAATGGGAATATTAGGTCTACAAAAAGTGAACTGAATGAGGCAGATAAGAAACTGAAAAGTGGAAAGATAAGAGGTTTGGATGGATGGGCAGCAGAGATGGTAATGAATTTAGGGCATAGGGCAAAATTAAAATTATTATCATGTTTTAACAAAATGGCACAGAAGAGAGATTTTCCAGGTAGTTCGAGTAATACAAGAGTAAGGCTACTATTTAAAGGAAAGGGTAAGGATCATAGAAAGTTAAACAATTATAGATTGATAGTGGTAACTTCAGTGCTATATAAAGTTTTCTCATATATGGTGTCTGAGTTGCAAAATGGATGGAAGAAAATAATGTAGTAGGAGAAATGCAAGGAAGTTTTCAATCAGATAAGCATATAGGAGATAGTTTATTTGTAGTTACACAACTTATGGATATGAGTAGGAATGCAGGTAGACAGTTATATATGGTTTTTGTAGATATAGAGGAGGTGTATGATAGAGTAAATAGAAATAGATTATGGATAAGTTTAGTAAATTTGGGAATGGATGGAGTTTTTGGGAATATTGTTAAGAAATTATAGGAAGATAATTACAATACATATCAATTAGGGAATATAGAGTCAGTTAAAGTCAAAAATGGGGTGGGACTAAGCAAGGATGCCCTATGTCACCTATTTTGTTGTTGTTGTATCTGAGAGAAATGGAGAGAGCAATAGAAAGACTAGGAAGAAAGATAAAAATACCATTAATAGGTGGCAAGAGAGTATATATATTATTAGGTTTTTTTTTTTTTTCAGATATCTTTTTGTGTGCAGAAAAAAGGGAAGATATGGAAGTTATGCTGAGGTCATGCACAAGAGTGGGTAAAGAGATGGGGATTAAATTTAGTAAAGAAAAATCAAAAGTAATGATGATTAATATTGGGGAAAGAGAAGACAGAGAATTTTTATTGGGGAACATAAAGTGTGGTGAATAGATATAACTATTTGGGAATCGTCTTAAGTAATCAGAGAAATTGCTTGGATGAATGAGAGAAAAAATTGATAAATGAAGCAAAGAAAAGAAAGAGATTGATAAAAAAATTGATAGTGTTCTCATATAATAAGTATGATGTAGCTAGAATAGTATGGAAGAGAGTGGCAGTAGCAGGGTTAACATATGGTAACAATATGTTAAGTGTTAGTAAAGGGGTATTAGATTACTTAGAAAATGTACAAAGGGAAGTAGGAAGACATGTATTACATGCAGGAGACAATTCAAGGAGAAATGAGTTGGTCAAGTTTTTATAAGAGAGACGCAAAAAGCAAAATGAAAATGTTTGGTAGACTGCATTTATGGATAATAAAAGAATAGCCAAAATAGTATTTAATTGGGTCATGAATAAAGTGCAGACAACAAGATGGATGAGAAAGGTAATGCGATATGCAGAAGATTTGGATAAAGAATTTATGTCCGTATACATATCAAAAGATGGGATGATTGTGTTAGGAGAATTGTTGAGTGTTATAGTGTTAAGGAATGAGATAGAAGAATAGATACATTAATAAAGAATAGGCAGTTGGAGAACTAGTATGGAGAGTAAAAAGTTTAAATATATATAGAAGTAAACAGAATATTGGGTGCGAGTTAATTTATGATAATAGCAAGGAAAGTAGTTTGCTGTTTAAGGCTCAAAAGGGATCTTTAGCAACAAAGGAATATATACATAAATGGAAAAATGTGGATGATTTAGTCTGCAAGTTGTGTAATGAAGGCATAATATTAGCATCTGTTAATTGAATGTAAATGCCTGAAAGCAGAAAGGATACAAATAATAAAGTTGTGGAAGAATAAATATAAACAAAATGATTATACAGAAATTGGGTTATTGGTTTTTATGCTGGATTTGGGAAAAGATATGGGGATTTAGATATAAAGGCCATGGAGTTGACAAAGATTATGTTGGGGAAATGGAATAGAGCAGGATAGAGAAGAATATGGGAAAACTTAGGGCGGGGAATAGAAAGGGAAGTTAAAATGGCTAACAGATTTCTCTGGGCATAGTTGCTGAGAGATTCTCGAGTCCGTATAAGAAGTCACAGTGCATCACATCACATGTGTTTGTAAAAGAGGAAACAAACATTTTGATAAGATTCCAATAATGAAGAAAAACCTGGTTTGAGGTTAAATAAATTTTTATTTGTTTTTAGTTGTCTATTTCAATTTTGTTTAAAATTATTTTAAATTTGGTATTGATGAATATAAAATTGAAAAATAGCACAATGATAATTAAGTTATTATTTTTATTAATCAAAATGGAAATTTTTAATTGTTCCATTTTTATATTCCTTTGCATATACTATAAATAGCAAGTTCAGAAAAACTGATTTTTATTAAATTAGAGAGTGCAAAAAGGCAGCTGTTAGTTCTATGTTGTCAAGTTTGAACTTTCCAGAAAAGGACTGGCTTTTTTGTGATAATTCAAAGCCAATATGTGTGTGTATTGGACAACTTGCCTGGATGGAGCCCATCAAATTAGTAGAAGCTAAAGAGAATTGAAAACCTCTGATATTTATTGTGTATATGTGCTACACCAAACATGACAATAAGAGGTCATTCTATTGATTTTGAAGAGATTCCAATGATTTACTTAATATATATATGCTATTTCATTTATATGCAAAGAAGCAGAGACAAAAGAAATCTACAGAGTTATATATATGCTGTACACACGAGATCTACTTCATGAAAAGATGTATAAAGCACAGATGGAACAAATTGGTTGGCAATATATATTTAAAATGTCATATTATTTCAAGCATTAATTTTGCAGTAAACAAAAATCTATTCTACTTACTGCTCAAGGAAAAACTGTTAAACTTCAGCTGGGCTGATTTAGGAGTAAACAACTTTTGAATAAATTGAAGCAATTAACTGATGGAAATCAGTTTGGGAAAACTTAGTAAAATTAGATGACAAAAGTTTAAAAGATTTTCAGGTGGTTGCTCAAAGATGTTTTTATTTTTATTTAAAAATCTTGTGTTTACAATTAAGACTACTAATAACTTGATTTTTAAGGTGAAAATAATTAAAATCACTAACAAATATTTTATTTTAGAACAAGCCACAACATATTTGCTATTTAATCATTTATACATTTTTAACATAGAATATGGCATATAAATTTAATGAGTGAAATATTTTTATATTATAATGCACATAGTGTGTGTATAGAAATAAGCTTACATCTAAATCCATTCACAATTAATGCGATATTTAAAATAAAATAATCTTTATTAGTTTATTAACAATAGAAATATTTGTATTATGGAACATGCACATAACACACATTTATTTAATACTATCATAATTTATATATTTGAAAACTATAATATTCCATGTATAGTTTCGTTTATCAATCTGTGGAAATAACTTTGTAAGTCAAAATCAGAAAAATTTATTTGTATTATAGAATACTTATCAGACCTTTAAATTTTTTTATTGTTTCTAATCAATAAATTTATTTATCATTATTTTCTGCTATTTCATCAAAGTTATTAAGTTTTATGCATATGTATTTTCTCTTGATGTCAATCAACAATCCTTGTGATCTCAAAGCTAGTTTGAACATAATGATATATATATATATGTAAACATGCAGAGATATTTAGATGGTGAAAAGATAAAGATAACCTTTAAACTCCACTCACTTTGCTTTATAAAATCTAAGATGATTATTATTTTATTGATGACCAGTAACTGATGGCCTAGAACAGCAATGATATAATGGTCCCAGCATTTTTGATATGATTAATTTTATGTGTGCACGAATGAAATATTGATAACTGCATTTATAACATGCCCAAAATTTGGTACTGGCTAGATGATGTTTTGTGTACCATTTTTATAGTATATCTTTTTTAATCCAGTCATAAAAAGTTTGACTGGCGATTCTTGATGATTATTGCTAGTGATTATTACTTATATTTATTCAGATTCTGATTCTTTGCTCATTTTCTATTCTCAAAAAAAATAGCAATGCTTTTGATGAGATCATTTCCATCACCCTTATACCACCTATTCTGTACCATTACGATACATATAGATACATATATATGTATGTAGAAGTGAATTTATATACACATAAATGATTTTAAAAATTATATGTATTTAAATGATTTTTTATTAAAAAGTTGTATTTTAAACAAACATTCAAGTAATGTGTTATTATTTTAGACCTGGGTAAGATTGTTAGATAAGAGTATAAATACAAAGCACAGATAAAAAAAAAATTGTAAAACTGTTTATGTTTAAATTTACAATATTTACAAATACAATTTCAAGATTGCAAAATTGAAAAAGATAAATATTTTTAGGAATATGGTTTTTATTTACAAAGTCCATTATTTTATTGCAACAGCAGTAAGCACTATCAAAAGTTTGAAAACTAAGATATTACTATTAGTTTATAGAGCAGCTATGCTATAATACTGGAATAGTTCAATGTTTGTATATATTATATTTTAGAGATTATAACTGTAAATTAATGTTCAAATAATAAGTCATTATAACTATCAATATTAATAGTTGTTTTTTTTTTTCTTCAGAGGATAACATACAGCCTAAGAAAAGGCTTATTTTGATTTTAATATTGGTTCTGCAATTAATTGTTCTTAGGATGCTCTTTTAAAACAATTAAGATGATATTTACCAAGAAGAGTTTTCTGTTCATACTGAAATTACTAAAAAATTCAACAAATTGGATACATAGACTTCTACTATAGTATGTATATTATAGTAAATAATAAATGTGAGGTTAGTTACTTCTTTTAATTGGCTTTATTGTCTTCTGTTAATCAAAGACAAATAAACAATGAGCAAGCCACAAAATTCTTAAAGCATGGAAGAATATCACTGTGTGACTCAAAGATACTATTTTGAAATTAAGATCTACCCCATCTCAGGCATCTAAAACAGTTACTGGTTTCAAACAAATGATCCCACATATCATCTTGATTTTCACATTAGTGACAGATTGATTTAAATTTAATTGGATTATAAAAGCTTTAGCAGGGATGATGTAGTGAAAAGGCTAAAAGAACTTCAGATAAACCTGCGAAGCAAATATTTTATGAAAAATTTTCATATTTTTTCTCTGACTCAAAGCAGATAGAAAACTGAAGCCACAGAGTACTATGACTATATGATAAGACTTCGTCACAATTAGTGGTCATTTGTCACTATTTGTAGTTTTCATTTATAAGTTTTAACATGTGACTTCTCTAACAAATCAATCAAAGAAGTTCGCTAAATTTCTGATATTTAAACTATTCAACAAATTTCTACTTAATATAGCAAATCACTTAAAAAGTTAATTGAGCTAAAATATTAATTAGCTGTAATAATAGCTTTAAAATAATTATTCATATGACTATGATAAATGTAACTTTCATAAAAGTAACAAAAAATATAGGACAAATTAGATTTAAAAATTTTTGTTAGTAGAAAGATGTAAAGTATCCTAAATAAACCTCTTTAGCTAATATTGTATTTGCATTTTATATTAGATAGGGGCATTGAAGAACTATTATAAACAAATAATAAGTCTAAGAATGATGAAAAGTAAATTGTAAAATGAAGTTTCTCATTAACATGTTTATTTGGTTGCTGACTTAACTTTAAATATATTGAATGTTATTTCCAAAAAAAAAAAAAAACCGTAAGCTCCTTGGAATTAATAATTTCTTTTATTAGGAGTAATTTGGTAATGAAAAGATTTTTAAAATTGGATTACTGATCAGTTTTCTATTGAAATGATTTAAATTAATGATAAATGTATATATGTTCAAGACTTGGAAAACAGAAAAAATAATATTCATAAAGAGAATGAGAGAATAATATAACCAGGTGGTTATTGGTTCAACATAAGTTGCACTAAGCAGGCATGGGCAGTGCAATAATAATAATATTTAATCAAATAATGTATTTATTATTTAAAAAAACAATGACAACAACAACAAAAACTCAATTTGAAATATATGTGGTTGAAGAAGAATGCATTGCATACTGTCCATTAATCTTTAATATCTCAGTATTATTAACTGTGACTAGAAATGATATTTTAATCTAATTGCACTTATTGTTGAAAATGCATATTCACGTAATTCATTAGAACCTAACTATTTTGGAATTAGGAAACTTTTCTTAGGCCATTAGATCCCAAAAGTGATTATTAGAATCTGAACTATAACCTTTCAAATTTATGCTATTAAGAACATTTTTTCACCATAATTAAGCAAATGTATTATTTAGTTTTTCAGTCATATCATTTATATGAACAATACCAAATGGGTAAAATAGGAACATAATAATTGGTTCTAGTTTCATAAATTCTTAAAAATATCTTTAAAATTCAGAGTAAATAATCCTTATTTTTTGATAATTCATCAGAAATATTTTTTAAAAATTTCAATTTGTTCTTGATTGCCTGTAAAGATATCAGCTTCAATCTGTTTTGAAGGTATTAATATATGCAAGAATTTAACTATAGCTGGTTTCTTCATTGTTATTTAAAGTCCAATTTATTTAAACAGTTAGTTATGTCCACAACAAAAACCAAATCCAGCAACTAAATGTCATCAATAAATTCAAATTAAGTTTCATATCTCGACTATAAAAAAATTGTTTACTCTTGTAACAAATTTCTGAATCTTTGTAAAAAATACCAAACTTAAGCAATAAATATCTGCATATTATAACAATTTCAAATATTTACATTCATTTTCTTCCAGTTGAGGCATAAATATTTTTCTTTTAATACTTTTTTCTTAGTTTCATACAATTTTCCATAATATGGCTCCTGATCTGTGAATGAATAATACAATGGTTTGAAAAAAAATCATATTTAACTCATTGTCTTTGGAAAACATTGCCAAAACTATATTGATTTTCACAATCATTGTTAATGCAACCACCAATTGTCATCATTACTGCTTTATAATTAGACTTTTTTTTCTCTTATACATAGTTTTTAAATGCATATTAAAAACTTTCATTTCTTGATTTTAATTTTAAAGATAATATTGTTAATAATTTTTCATACTTAAGTCCTTTAAAATCATTATTGTAAAATTATAAAATTCAGAAATATTACAAATAAAACAAATACAGTTATCGTCAACTAAATCATAATTTCTGTATGATACTTGATAATTCAATATAAAAAAGTTGCAGATCTTTGTGAAAATAATTTCATTTGTATTCTTGACAGAATCAAATGAATTGCAAATTTTCAGAGATACATCTTTTATTTGTATTTATATATTGGACTATTTCCATCATCTAATATTAAGTATTGAATGTCGTTAGAAAAATTTAATTTAAATTTTCCAAATTAACTTTATTTAAATTTTCCAATTATCTATAACTGTTAGTAATAGCACACAGGTTAGTATAGGTACAATCTTTCGAGAGATATTATTTTCCTCTTTTCTTCAGGTATCACTGGCCTGACCAGTGACAGTATTAGCATGGGAATCGAACCTGGAATCTTAGATTATTGAATTTTAAGGTAACGCTCTAATCAACTGATCCATCCTTCCAAAGGCAAAAGTCAATAGAAATTTCATATAATTATCTATGAGGTTGCTCCTGATTTCCCCACTTTTTCTTAAGAGCAAAGTTGATTAGTGGTTTCTATACATTATGTATAGTCACACTAGGTTGACTTATGGGGTTATTCACCATTGTCATGTTCGCAGCTTCTTTGTCCCTTTTCTTCTCTGTTTAATATTTTTGTATCTTCCCAATTGAACATATATTCATTGGTACAAACAGTCTGCTATCTTAGATACATCTGTTTTCTCTCTTCTGATCATCAGTTAGTGCTCTTGCAATTGCTTTTCAATGGGGTGACTGGTCTCACCAATACACATTCTTCCACATTCACTTGATTCTTCATAGATGCAGTTTTTGCTTTACAGCATTTCATGTTTAAGCTTTGTATGCTAGAATTCCTCATAGTGCTCTGGAAAGCTGTTTTGATGTTATACTGATTGCAGTTTTTTTGCTATTTTTGGTATGTATGGATACACAACAGTACCAATAATTGAAACTTCTTTTGATGGATCTTTTTGTGGTCTATTTAAGGTTTTCTGAAGCTTAAGACTGGCTTATATATAAAAAAGTTAAGTTGAGAGAAGGTTGGTATCATCCTTTTCTTATCAAAATCTCTGTTGTGTGTCAAAAGCCTGATCGTTCTTAAAAGACAGCCATTTAAAAAGCTGATTGGCTGTCTGAGAAACAACTGTGGCGCATGTGAAAGACTAGCAACCTTTCAATTATTATTAATAACAGTTGTACTACAAAGATCTTTTTTTTTAATCAAATCGCTGGTTTCTGAACAAACTTATTTTGCTCTTTTCCATAGATAGTATAATGCCATGTTTTGTGTTTCTGGTGTGACTGGATATATATGCTAAGTATTTTCCTGTATGTGTGGGTTTTCTGTAAACTGTAGTTTTGCCAAGAGGTAGTTTTGTCACAAAAACATCTAAGAATGCCAATTTCTGTTCTAGTTCTGACTCTATTGTGAATTTAATTGAAGAGGATATGTTGTTGAATGTTTCCAAAAAGTATGTAGTAGCGTTCCACGATGTGTCCATACATATACGGTTGGATGGAAAATATAGGTGGATTCATTCTATATTTTCTTAAAGACTTTATCTTGGGTTTGAAAAAGTGGGAGTATTCATTTATATTGTGACATCTGCAAAGCGCATGTGTGTCAGCTTATTGGCTTATTAATATTATAGATTATAGAAAACATCGCGCTATATATAAAAAAATAAATGTCTTGTTTACATATGTTTAATTATAGGAATGACATATCGTAAATTCTAGAAATTTCATTGGCGTCATTTATGTGAAAAAGTAATTTAAAGTGATCAATTAATAACTTCACGCTCTTCATTTCAAACACTTGAGATTTGCCCATACATATACGGTTAAGTCGAAAATATAGGTGGATTCATTCTATATTTTTTTAAAGACTTTATCTTGGGTTTGAAAAAGTGGGAGTATTCATTTATATTGTGACATCTGCAAAGTGCATGTGTATCAGCTTATTGGCTTATTAATATTATAGATTGTAGAAAACATCGCGCTATATATAAAAAAATAAATGTCTTGTTTACATATGTTTAATTATAGGAATGACGTATCATAAATTCTAGAAATTTCATTGGCGTCATTCATTTACGATGTGAAAAAGTAATTTAAAGTGATCAATTAATAACTTCACACTCTTCATTTCAAACACTTCAGATTTGCCCATACATATACGGTTAAGTCGAAAATATAGGTGGATTCATTCTATATTTTTTTAGACTTTATCTTGGGTTTGAAAAAGTGGGAGTATTCATTTATATTGTGACATCTGCAA
Organism: Epiperipatus broadwayi; assembly: GCA_028023455.1. Classification (NCBI taxonomy): domain Eukaryota; kingdom Metazoa; phylum Onychophora; class Udeonychophora; order Euonychophora; family Peripatidae; genus Epiperipatus; species Epiperipatus broadwayi. The sequence goes on along the minus strand of JAQFVV010001348.1, from coordinate 49,707 downwards.
AGTGCATGTGTATCAGCTTATTGGCTTATTAATATTATAGATTATAGAAAACATCGCACTATATATAAAAAAATAAATCTTAATTTAATAAAAATATATTTTTATAATTCTTGAAACTTTCTCTAAAAAATCAGGGGGTTATCCTGAAGTTTTTTGGAAATTAATTATTGAGTGATTTTTTGCCCAGCTCTTGCATAAAAAGATTATGGCAAATTCTGAGAAACTTTTTTTAAATCCAAATTAAACAGATAGCATTTGATAGCAAAAGTAAGAAAGTTATGCTGAGCTAAATTTATGCAATAATGTAGCAAAATGCTTCCAAAAAATCAGATCAACTATAAATTTGAAGATGATCTGAGTTTAACAATATAACTGATGAGTTTTAAATGGCTTGATCAAAGCCCCTTGTAACAATAAATAAACATGATCAGCTTTTATATCATAAAGAATAGTAGAAAGATTTGGCAGTAGCAGAGAATAAACATGTTAAGATAATCCTAGCAAAGCTTTTATAGTGTAGTTCTTCAATTCATCTGATATTTGAATTAAGTTAAAAGAATTGTTTTTCAGTTTCTTTTTAATATTGACAATTATATTACTAGTGAGATAAAGCCACTTGATTTCTTCTACTGATTTGTGATAATGTATTGCTTTGTTAGCATTGATATAAAAAACTATTTGTACTGTTTAATATTTTAAATCAATTATTTCAAGAGTGATGAAAGTTCATACAAAAATTTATTTAAAAATTATATTTTATATTTCTTATATTTTATTTATTTTAAAAAAGTTAATCATTATATCATAAGTCCAACATCACAGGGTTAATATATTTTTTTTACATTCTATGCAGTATCTAAAAATAAAAACAAATCCAAATAATTCCATTCATAAGTCAAAGAGAAGCTGCTTTTAAATTTCACTTCAAAATTTAATATAGCATCCAAAACCGCATGCCAATAACACAGATATGTGAGCAAACTTATTACAGAATTTAAAGAAAGAATTTTTATCTATGATAAATCTGCAAATCTGCTGTCCTTATTCTTCATATCAGGAATACAGTTTCTTCACCAATTGTCCACTAAATCAATAGCATTAAAAAAAAAAAGCATTTTCCTCATTTCTAAGATTCATAAATGGCACCTATATAAAACTTGCGCATTTGTGGAAAATTAAGCAAAAATGATTCCAAAAGATAAATAATTTTTAATATATAGCTTTTTAAAAAATGTAACAAACTTTTCTTATTCTGCTGTAATTTAAAAATGTCTGCGCTTAAGTGCTATCCTAAGAAAAGCTACTAACGAAAGTGTATTTATTGAAGCTTAGCACTTTTGCAGGGAATATGTCATTGCGAAAGCACTAAGCTTCAATAATATGCATTTGTTAATAGCATTCAAATGCAGATATTTATAAAATATATAGTTATATACTTGAAATAAGAAATGTTGAATATTTTTCAGTGCATTTGTGAAGCATGACCACTCTTGGCATCACTAGCTTTGAGTTTGTTGAATGAACAAAATATTTATATTAAATTTGTGTATTGAAAATAGTGGTAAACATACTGAGAAAGTTTTATAAATAAATGCTTTATTTTTGCCCTGTTTTTCCTGTGATATTGAATTTATAGAATATCCTTACTACTAGGTGTAATCAATATATCGCTACAATTACAATAATTTCGTTTTTTATAACAACAGATGCAATTAATTAATCAAAGTAATTTCAGAAATGTTTTTACCCATTTATGTTTAATTAGAAAGTAATGATAATATTTTCTTATTCCAGAAACCAAAATGTAAACATTGCAAAAACTGGTGGATAGAAATATGAACAAATTAGACCTGATCTCTATGGATGATTTGTGAAGAGGCAGTCCTCTTCTGGTAAGTGGCACTAATTTTTACTTTATCCATCCAGAAGCCATTTCTTACTCTGATTTTCAAACTATAAGTTGAAATTTCAAATTTCCACACAGATTCTGAATCCAAGATGCTATGTTATTTTAACTATAAGATCAAATCAATTCCAAGCTTCAAAAAAGAAAGAAAAATTCACAAACTTTTTAAAAAGAAAAAAATTTTTCCACTAGAAAAAATATATGCTGGAGCCCTCATAAATTTTTTTACATTAATATTATGAACTTTTAATAATGATAATCAAATTTTTAAATCTTTTAGAATTTGATACTTAAATAAATATTCAAGAATAAAATATATATTCACATCTACTTAATTGTGTAAAAAGTATATATGTGAAGGTTTAAATACTAAACATAGAAATTATGTATGCATCCAGTAATTACTGATTATTCTAGATTTCACTAAATGGCAGTAAAATGGAGGGCTGTTCTTTGTCTTATGGTTAAACTAGCTACTTTGGTGATATTATCTACTTATTTATTAGTACCTTGATTATGATAACAAAGTGTTTTAAAATCTGGGGTTATAGTTGTTTCGGAGAGTCCAGATCATTTATAAAGCTTGTTTCCAAATTTAGCCTTTGTAATCGTATAAAATAAAAATATTGGCTCTTATTGATATGTTGCTGTCCTTGGTAGACCACCACACAAATGAAAGAAACATGAGTATGGGACCTTCAATTATCAGGAGCCTCTGAAAAGTAGCAGCTTTAAAAAAAAGATGCATTTTGCAAAACTCAGGCACAGATACCACCTTCATCTAGCTAATTTTCTGTTTGTTGAAAAAAAAATGGCATAATAAAAAATTTTATTACTTGACAACTGACCAATAAAATTTCTTTTTCGGTTGTGAGAAAATATTTTAAATATTAAATAACATTAAAAAGTCTTTATGCATTTACATATCTATTACAACTTAGTCAAAAATGTGCAGTCAATGTTCTCTAGAAAAACTGCGAAATAAACATATGAATAAAAAAGTTCTCAATCACTAGCATTAGATGTGTTTGATGTTTTAAATATTGTATTGTGCAAAGGAAATATTATGTTAATACTAAAAAACTCATGAACTATACAAGTGCTTACATCATATAAAATAAGCATTACCAATTGTGATCACTCTTTTTATTAGAATTAACAGCAAGAATTCATTCTAAACAATAAAATCCACTGTATTTTATGTGAGTATAAGATTCATACCATCAGATTACTTTAAAATGATTTTAATATCTGATGGTATAAAGTTTAATTATTTTTATTTTACTATTATTTTTACTTTAATTTTTCTTAGTATTTTAAAATTTAATTAACCATAAAGAAAAGATTTTAGAATAGAGTTGAAAAATGCAAAGGATTAGAAAAAAAGGAAAAATATGTGTTACAACAAAGGATACTAGTCTTATAGCTAAAGACGTCGCACTACGGCGCTGTTTTCACGCTAAAACACATAAAAATGCCGTTTCCGCGGCCGACACATTCGAACCCGTGTTTTCTATAATACAACTTTTTTGTTGTGCTACAGATTGCAGGCTGCTATGTCACGTCTCAGTACAGCATGTATGTCGCATACGCAGCAAATACATTTTCCGAATTCGCCAGTTTATAAAATGGTTATGGCTTGGTGTTGTTTTCATTGGATTTTTTTTTATTTTAAAGTTAATGTTCAGATTTTGTAAAGTAGTAATTATCAGACTTTTTACACCGTACTGTATTGAAGTTTTAATTGGGAAAATGTTGACAAGATATATGTGTAAAGTGAGTTGGAATTAGGTAACGCGTCAAGTAACGTACTGTTCGTAACATTCCACGAGACAAACAAGATTCTACCGTGTGTATATTTTTGAAGTAAAAAAGAGTGGTAACACAAAAATATCCAGTAAGAAAAGTACAATTCTGCACGTTTTTTTTGTAAATTTCATAAAAAGCATATATTATAAACATGATTAATAAGTAAAGAAGACATTTTTGTTGTTGTTTAAAAAAGTTTTACTTTCTTTCTTTTCTCCGACTATGGTTATACTTTGTTGAATATAGTTTACGTATATTGTTATCATTTATTTTATAGATGTTACTAAAAAAAAAATTATTTACAAAAATACGATTTTTATTTTTTTTTTATTTTAGCATTACAAACAACAGAACACTAAACCTAAAACTAACCCTAAACCTAATCCTAAACCTAACTCTAAACCTAACCGTAACAACTTTTACTTTTCATTCTATATGAAGTAAAAATAGTGGTAAAGCCGTAACCCCAGTAAAAAAATAAACAATAGAAAATTGATTTTTCTAATAAAGCAAAATAAAAAACACTAATCAAATTGTAATTTGTTTATTTTATTTTACATTTATTATTATCATTTAATTTGTATACGTTAATAAAAAATAATATTTAAAAAAGACGATTTTGTTTTGTTTTTATTTTCACATTACAAAAAAACACATCAAAATGATTAAAATCAACGGCCCGGGAATGTTCATATTTTATAGTTTTAGCGTGAAAACGGCGCCATCGAACGGCGTCTTTATCTATAAGACAAGCACCCAACAAAGAAATTCACTTACATTAATTTTTAAATTAGTGAAGTGAAAAAGAAATCAAAAGAGAGCAAATTGAAAAGAAAATCAAAAAACAGTCTGAAAGACTAATACCTTGTACTGTAGATATTCTTAATGAAGAACAAAACAGCAAAGAATAATCAAAACAACAAAACAAATTTTGTAAAATTTTCAGAATGTAATAAAAATGAAACCATTGTGATTTTCACAATGATATAATATTACGACCAATGAATTTGTTTGATAAAAATGATAGAATACTATTTATTAGACAATAAATCGGGTAATAATAGAGATATTTCAACTATTAAAAATACAATATACAGATAATAACCAATCTTACTATAGAAATATTTCCGAATCTAATTTTTATTAAAAATGGCACTGAAAAATTTCATCAATGGATACTACTTTCAAGTACAAAGTAAATGTATCTTTGCTAATGATGTTTTCTAAATTACAAAGCAAAATTTTCAATAGGTTCAATAACTGGAAAAATTTAATCCAAAGCTTGAAATTATACAAATCATGTTATTTCTCTAAAAATGATTATTGATTACTGAGCATATAGGAATGTATTTGGAAAAGCAAAGTCATTCAGACAAAAAATACTGGCAAGCCATTTTAAAATAAATGATAGTCCAGTAAAATTATTAGTCAACTAGGAATTAGAATTTTATGGCCACAAGCAAAGGAAAAATTTCACAAACTATATTGAACATCTTGTGTAATTTAATAGATAAAGTCATTTGCAAAAATTAAGCAATTCAAATAGGGGCAAAGTGGATGATTTATTGAACATTGTAGCAAAGCTCAAAAACGTTTATTTTCTGAAATTCAAGGAACAATTTAATACTTCTTTTTTTTTTTTTTTTTTATACTCTACTTCTAATATAACTCATGTAGGTCAATTAACTTTTATCCTGAGATTTTTTGATAAATATGAAAATATAAAAAAATGATCTTTTGGCTTTCTCAAAATCAAAAACCATGATTCTGAATACTAAGAAGAGATTGATTGCATTAATTTTTTTGGAAGAATTATTTGTAGATATAAAAAACTGTCGTGTTCTAGTATACAATAATGTGGCAAATGTGGTTGAAAAATACAGAGGATTGCAAGCTAGAATAAAACATCATATTAATACAGCAACTTATAATTTATGTGCTAGAAATACTTTAAATTTAATAGGAAACTGTGCTGCGGAATCCTGTTCTAGAACATTGCATTATTTTGATTTTGTTCAAATATTTCCTGTCATCCATCTGGCAATGAAATATATCCGTAAATAGTATGTCATACCTTCAATTTCAGTTGCATTTAAATAATTTATCAATAATGTTTATAGAAAACAATGTAGTAGTTATTACATTATCCAATATATCATTGATAAATTCACTAAACATAAAGCAAGAAAAATTCCAGTTTAGTATTTAAAATTTACAATTCTAATGTAGGTACAGATTTGTTCTAATGTTCCAACAGTGTTTAAAAATTATTAAATAAATTTACATATACAACAAATAAAATACACAATAATTTTTCCTATTCTTTTTTTATTAATAAATAATTAATATAACATGTACTAACATAAAATAACAATTTGTGTCAATTGTTAATACAGAGTTTAATATAAATAAATAAAATAATAAATAATATTTGCAAGCGCTTTCAACTCTTTATAAGAACTCATAAGAGTTGAAAGCGCTTGGAAATATTATTTGTTATTATTTTATTTATTTATATTAAACTCTATATTAACAATTGACACGAATTGTTATTTTATGTTATATTTATATACAGAAGTATTATTTATAACATGTACTTTATTTTAAAATGCATACTAACTTTTAAGAAAATGAATGACTGTTCGTTGAAATAAATTGATTTGATAGCATTATGTAGTATTTAGAATAAGAGAGTCTCACAACTAGATTATGCTTAGAAACATACCAATTAATTATTTCAGGGTGCTCATTTCAATTCAAATTTTGTTTCTCCCTCCTGAAATTTTATATTAAGATTTAATCAGTTGAAATTTCCTTAAGTTACTTTATTTTCCTTTTAAAAAAACAATTTGTTAGCATTGGCATAATCAAAACAAAAATTTTAATTCACAGTAATTTCTTTAAATAAAAAGAAAAGAAAGTCTCAATGCTAGTAGACAAGTGTTGCATAATTAAAACTTTAGCAACATCACTGAAAATAATTTCATTCATAAATAAAAAACTATAGAAATTTTTTAAATACTAAAGTTTTTTTTTAAATATAGGTATATTCCCAACTTTTAACTTAATTTATGATAAAGATTTTCTATTTTACCCAGAGGATTTAAAGTGCATACAGAGGCAAAACTATCCTTACAATAACAACACTCAGTGTAAACCAGAGTAATCAATGGATGCAAGAAGATTTGTGCATAAAAACCCTATCTAGCACCTACTCATCCAATATCCCCAGATTAGTTTCTGGCTTACACTGAATTGCGCTATTGTATAAAGAGTTTTGTCTATGTGATAACGGGTTATGTAAGCATAAAGAATGATGATTATGTGATGTCAATAAATTCCAACATTTATCTTATTTGATATATAAATATATCTGAAATGTAGGACACTTTTGGAGTCTTGTATTTAACCTCCATACTGCAAGCAAATTAGAATGGTTAGATTAAAAAATAATAATTATTATTCCTTAATTTAGTTTGTGAAATCAGAATAAGCATTTTTCCAAAAAGAGAACCAGAAAATTTTGGAAGAAAGAGAAATTTTTATGCAAACTTCAAATGACATAACAAAGATTTTTGAAGAAAGGGGACTTTTTAAAATTTATTATTTTAAATACACTACCAAATATTTCTTTCAAGTCTTGCAGTATTCACTTTAACCCTAATACATGGCAATGAAGACAACTGCATATGCTCTTGATATTGTGATTTTTCTTTTTTATGCATTGTATAATATCACATAATATCTGTAAATTTTCTAACCACAATTGCATCTCCATAATGTAGAAATATAAATACAGTTGACATATTTCATGTTGGATCCATAAATAGGTGAATGGGTTAAAGTATATCTTCATCAACTATATATTGATAAAAAAATTCAAATCAATATATTTTCTTCAATATTCTTTTAGAAATACAATGAACAACATAAGTAATATGACATTACACAATCTACAAATCTGGTGATTCATCTTTCAAAAATGAAAAAGATGAATCAAATGTATTAACTTGGTTAAATATTATGCTGCCAAATCCTTTCTGCATCTAAATAACAAGTAATCACAAAAAGTTATAGAAATATTTTTTTAAAATTTTCTTATCAATCGATTTTCAAGTTTCACCTGATCTTACCTAATATCATATGAAGCTTTTTGTTGACTAGATATATAAATATATAAAATGTAACTTTTCTTGCATTAATCTCTAAACTTTTTCTTTTGAAATAATCGGTAGTTTTTTAAATGGGAATATTTAATTTCCAGATGATATTTTAACTTTGCATGAAACAAACTGTTATTATGTAATACTGCTCTCATTCAGCATACAACCCACTTGGTTCATCTACTACCTATCCAAGTAAAAACTATAACTAATAAAATTGTCATCATACACCTTTTCTTTTTTTTTAATTTTAACTTGCACACAGTAGTGAAATCAATGAGCCTGTATTGAGCCTAGAAAATTTTTATCCAATATAAAAAATAATATTTGACTATCAATCGCCTTTCCATCATAAAGATAGCAATTAATTATTTTCATTCTGAATGAAAATCTTAGATATATTTATGCAGCTACTTTCATGGACACAAACAGATTCTTTAATAAAACTCAATCAAATAGAATTTTTATCAATACACGTAACTGCAATTATTAATAAACTGCTATTTAGAACTTCATATACAAGCTCATATAGAAAAGGACTGCATGAGACATGTATTGTTATTTCTAATAGTATGCAATAATGTCATCTGTAAAGTATAAAAACAAATGAAAAATATCTCATATTCTGGTTTTGTCTTGACAAATGATCTTTATTCAGATGTGAAAAATTTAGCAATTCTATTTACTCTATAATCTAAAAAAAAAAAAATACCATTAAATATATTTTAAAATTGCTTCATGGGACACAGAAGTGTACTATAATGAAGCCCAAAGATTCTGCAGATCAGTTTGAAAAATAATACGATAAATTCCAAAGTAAAATTGTTTTCTTTTTACATTTAATATTTATAAAATACATATTTTTAAACAAGTACTGTGTTTTCATATAAATATATTTATAAATGTGGATCCATTTACAAAAAAAATTTTTTCTCCCTCTTTTTAGTATGAAATATCACATAACCCATGATTTTGATTCATTTTTTTACAATTATTCTCTTCATAGAAAATCAATTCAAGAAAAATTAATGTTATATTAAAGAACTTCAAAAATATACAAAAGCTCTTTTTTTTTTTTTGCAAAAAGATAGTTCCTGACTTGAACAGGTAACTAATTTTTGAATATATCATATCTTTCTTTCAGGTGCATATTTATTGCTACCCAAGATGTAGAATATAATAATATTTTTGAAGAATACAAATAAGTTGTACAAAAAATTGCAAGAGATTGTTTATATAGTATAAGACACAAACAACTAATATTAGAGTTAGGAACAGATATTTTGAATGTATTTTTATGTTGGACTAACACCATCATCACAAACCTTCAGGAAAACAGCAGATATTTTGAATGTTTTACACTTTTGATATATCAGAAATGAAGACGTTTGTGTAAATCCAGATTTATATAAATTGAGATTAGTCTACATTCTGTAATTCATTCCAGTTAACTCTTAAATACTTAACTATTTAATATGTCTTAAATTAAGATTAATTAATACAGCAAAATTCTAAATACAAATAGTTGCATCTGATCATATTTTAAACAAATGATTTCAGGCATATATTATTGGAATTACATCTTAAAACTACATGTAATAAATTGAAAATTTAGTCATTTCATCCATATTTTAATAAAAAAAAAAAAAATTATTTCAACCATTCTGTAAAGGCAAAACCATGCTTTCATTTCTGTTATCTAATTATTACTAAATATGTCTAAAAAAAATTTACAATTTTATAAAAAATTTCTATCCAATGTTATTAATGATTTTGAAATAAAATGTATTTATTCTGTATATATAAAAATATATATACACGAAACCTAAAATAGGTCACATACCTTAATACCCCAGTTTTCACCCCAGCTGTTCTTAACAATCCAGTAAGGTTTGTTCTTTTCTATAAAAACAATATAATAATAGTCACTTTTTTTATATATATAATATGCATCTATAAATTAGGATATAAAATATTTTAAAAAAATAATGTAATTATTAATAAATTGATGGAACATATTTACATATATTTTACTAAGTACTTACTAACTCATCCATTGAAAAAATAAGAATACGAAAAAAAACTTACTGTACTATATTTTCATTTTTGTTAAAAAATAAATAGGGAAATGCCTGACTTCCATCGCAATTACATTATAGGCAATATTTTTTCCGCAATAACTTTTTTATAAAACATTTATCATTATGCTTAGAAAACATTTTATTATGGGGAAAACTGCATATCAAATTTGCAAAGAATAATAAAGAAAAAATAAAATGATGCTTTCAACATAAACTTAAGAAATTTTAATAAATATGATTGCATACAGTGCTCTGTTATGGAAAAATAGCTGTTGGTAAATTATAAAATTTATTTACAAATTTTAATTTATTTATTTTAAACATGATTGCATACAGTGTTCACAAACAGAAAAATGGCTGCTCACACATAGTAAGATAAATTAAATTTACAAATTCTAATGTTTTTTTGTTGTTATTTGTATTTTTGTTTATTAGTTTACACCTTTTATTTAATAGCATATAATTGAAATCATGTATTTGATGCAATATAGTTTTGTGGCTTAACTGTATTATATTTAATATTAACCTAACTTTTTTTTAAACATATATACATACACTTTTTGCATGCAAAGAAGTATGATAGAAACTGATGATGATAAAATACATAAGTTATGGTATAATAAATAAACATATTATATTTTTAATTTACTTTTTTAATATTTTATTAAATCCAGATTAAGTGAACTGTTGAATATTGAGGTAGTGGATAGAATGGGCTTACTACATCTCAAAAGTTTGTTTTGCATGAAGACTGATGGATATTCTTATAAGTGGGAATTACATAAATTTTCTTACAAATTAAATAAAACAAAACATTTTTTAAAGCAAAAATAAGTTTTTATTATGAGTTTGGATAATAAATACAAGTTATAAATAGAATCTCTTTTAAAATAAAATAATATAAATGAGCATTAGAGAAGAATTTCTTCAAATATTCCTTGGCATTCAATAAAATTAGTCACTAATTCAAATTATTAATAATGAACATGTAAATGTTATTTTTGTGTGCTTTAAAATTTCTTAATTATTGCTTGTTATGTCTTGAGTTAATGATTTCATTATTAATTTTATTTAAAATTTCATTTCTAATATTACAATAGCCTCTAATTATTTTTGTTCAACAAATCACTTTTTTTTAGGTAACAGCTGATTTTATTGACATATGTGTAATTTTTTATGGAGAATATTTTAATATATACTTAAACAAGGAGAAAGGGATAACTGAGATATGAATGCAGATTAAAATAAATAACTTTATTTAATCACTAAATCAATGAATCATATGCATCATCATCAACCATTATCAATCCACTGCACGATGAAAGTCTCTCCAAATTCAAACCATCTTCTCCGATCTTTAGCTTCTCTTCACCACATCACCCCCGCACACTTTCTTATTTCATTTATCCATCTCACATGTCAATCTCTTTCTAGGTCTTTTACAATCTCTTTGAATCCAGTTTAAGATTTCAATTGTCCATCTATTAACATCTCTTCTAGCAATATGCCCAACCCAACTTCACTTCAGACTTTTAATTTTTTCAATGAGGTCAGCAACACCTGTTTGTTCTCTTACCCATATATTGTGTTTTCGATCGCTTCTTGTTACTCCTAACATGCATCTCTCCATACTTCTTTGAGTGATCTGAAGTCTCTGTATTGCTCTTCAATTAAGTGTCCAAGTCTCAGATTCATAAGTAAGAACTGGTAAAACACATTTATTACACCCTTTCTTTTCAAACACATAGGCATATTTCCTTTTAGTATCAAGTTATTTCTACCAAAAGCACTCCAACCAAGTTTAATTCTATGATTAATTTCATCCGTTATGTTTCCAACTGTATTAATAATCTGACCAAGGTATTTGTAGCTGTTAACATCTTCTAATTCATCATAATCAATCTTTATTTTCATATTTTGAGAAAATCCATTGAACATTACTTTAGTCTTTTTAACATTTATCTTTAGTCCTACTTTCATCTGATAACTCCCGCAACATTTCCTGCAGCTCTAAAGCATTATTTACAAAAACAACTACATCATCTGCAAAATCTAAATGATTTAAATAATCTCCATTTACTTTCACTCCTTTAGATTCCCATTTTAATCCACAAAATACTTCTTGCAGCACTGCTATAAAACGTTTTGGAGATATGGAGTCACCCTGTCTTACACCCTTCTCAATGTTGACTTTCCTAGTATCATTATGTAATTTAACTGTTGCTGTTGCATTTTTATAAATATTCTTTAAAATATGACAATATCCTGGATCTATACCTTGATGATCCAATGCTTTAATCACTGAAGAAATGTTTATAGAATCAAATGCCTTTTCATAATCCACAAATCCAAAGCATAATGGCAACTCATATTCATTTGTCCTTTCTATAACTTTTCTCAATACCTGAATATGATCTACTGTACTAAAATCACATTTAAATCCAGCTTGTTCTCTTGGTTGGTGGAAATCCAATGTTCTCTGTAGATGAGTTGTAATTATCTTGGTAAAAATTTGGTATAAAACTGATAAAAGGCTGATAGGTCTGTAATTTCTAATATCTCCTTTATCACCTTTTTTAAATATTAATATTAATACTGCATTCTTCCAATCATCTAGTAATCTTTATCACTTAGACATTTGGCATATAACTTTGCTAAAAAAATTTCTATTTCTTCACCTGCTTCTTTTAATATATCAATTATAATTCCATCATTACCTGGAGCCTTTCCTTTCTTCATACATTTAATTGCATATCTCACTTCTTCATTTAAAATTCTGGGCAATTTGGAAGATATAATAGATATAGGAGGTACTTGTTCTTTATTACTATATAATTCATGATAGAAGTCTTCTACCCATTTTATGATGTCATCTCTCTTTTTAGTAATAGTTCCATCTTTTTTCCTTATTGCAGATATAAATTTCCTATTAATAGCAAAATGTTGTTTTACACTCTTGAGACTTTTATTCTCTTCTACAGCTTTCCTTGTTAGTTCACAGTTATACTTTCTTATATCATTTTCAATTCTTTTCCGCACCATTTTACAGAATTCAAGATATTCAATCCTTTTTAATGCATCATTTTTGTATATCTTCATGTTCCTTCTTTTCTTCATAAATTCCCTAGTCTCAGTACAAATTTTATTGGTCAATTGCTGCTTTTTTCTACCAGCTATCTTTGTTGCAGTTTTTAAAAGTATATCTGTTATTTTCTTATTAATTTCATTCAAATCTGAATCATGTTCAAAATGTACTAATACTTGAAACCGATTTGTAAGTTCTAACTTAAATTCATTAGAGTGTTTCTGAAGATTAGGAATGGCAACTGTAAATATTGTTTTTATTAATAATTTTTGTCTCTCTAGTTTTGCATTAACATGTATCTTACATCTTACTAATCGATGATCACTTCCTGTGTTAAATTTATTAAGAACATTACAATTTTGAAATATGTATTTTCTGTTAGTTAAAATATAATCCAATTCTACTGTATCTTCATTTGGATGCTTCCATGTCCATTTTCTTTTAACATTTTTCTCAAAAAAAAAATTCATAATATAATGTCTTTCTTTTTCTGCAAACTCCACAAGTCTATGACTTATCTCATTTCTATTACCATAACCAAAATTACCTACAGCACTTTCATCTTTCATTTGTTTACCAATTCTAGCATTAAAGTCTCCCATAACAATTTTAAAATGTTGTTTACTCTAATCAAAAGACTTTTGTACATCCATATAAAAATCTTCTTCTACTTCATCATTATGACAACTTGTTGGGGCATAAACCTGAATCATCTGCATTTCCTATCTACTATTAAGTTGTATAACTAATCTTGCCACTCTGTCCGATCCACCATCAATCTCCACAATGTTGTTCTTCCATTTTTTATTTATAATGAATTCTACTTCACTTGTATTTCCAATATTTGTGCCTTTATAGTAGAATACATGTCCACTTTTTAAATCAATTGCCTCTTCACCTTTTCTTCTAACTTCACAAAGTCCAATAATGTCCCATTTAATATAAGACAGTTCTTCTAATTCTTGCAATCTTCCTTTACTTGAAAGTGATCTGCAGTTGTAAGTACCTAAATAAAAAGTCATCATCAAATGGCAGCCTGGGTTCACAATCAGGGGATTCTTACCACCCTCCGCCTTCGGCGACCAACCGCTGCCTTGGTTGGTGACTTTACCGTCTCCTGGTAATAAGGGCCATGATTTATTTTTGCCTGTCATGATTGTATATATCTATTGGAAAAATACTTATAATTTACACATACATTCATTTTGCCATATCAGAGGTAAAAAGCCAATAAACTCACCACATTGGCTAATGCGTATTGGTGAGTAGCCCATCCATATTCATATACTATATGAATAATCACATAGTAATAACAGCTGCAACGACAAGAACATATGGAGTGAACATTAGGAATTTGCCTTGCTCGGTTCCTTTAAGACCTCCAAGAGGAATCAAAGGGTCTTCTTTCAGTTAGTAGAAAACTCCTTTCTGCAGCCATCATATGCATAAATAAATATATATTTATAAATAATTATCAGTATTAATAATCATTCATAAACAAAGATGGTCTTCCCAATTACAAAAAAAAAAGACAAAGTATTAAAGGAGTTTTGCAATGATTATAAACGATGAACGAAAAATTATTCATATATATCATATGCTGGCACTTTAATTAGTCATGTGACATCTTGCAATGCTATATTTTAACTTCATCTGCAATAATCTTTTGTTCTACAATATTTCAACATATTGCCTTATTGAAATGCTCCATTGGATTCTATTTTTAGCTATATTTTCTCAATAAAAATGTTTTTAAAATATTTTTATACCTAAGTAATTTACCTGTATAAAATATTTTTTAAAAAATCTGCTAGTCTTCTTTAGCTTTATATGGTCAATCTGATGAAGATATGCATTTATCATAATCAATTGAATATCATTCTATCTAGCAATATGAAAATATATTAATATGTTGATATTGCACTTACAGAATTACAATCATCTTGAATGAAAATTTTCTAATGCTTTATGTTATATTGATAAAAGATCCGTGTTATTGTCGATCAAATTTGTGTAAATAAAAATTGAAAAAAAGAGGTAAAACAATTTTTTAATATCCCAACTGCAGAGCAAAGGTTTCTCCAATAGCACCCAATACACCAATAAAGAAAAATAAAACATTAGTCACCAGAATTCTAATAGCCAGATAGTAGTTTGAATAATTTTCCATGCTTGTTTTACCCTCAAGCTAAGAATAGCTATATACTCATTACCTAGGCTATTTATGGGACATATCTGAAGAAAAAAAAATCCTAAATGTAAATAAACCTAAAAAAGTTTTTAAGTTTTACCTAAACAGATCTTAACTCAAGATTATGGCATAACCAACTAAATTAATGCCACTAATTACAATACTCTTTATCCTTAATAATGGACACACATATTAACAAATATGGATGAGTGTATAAATAAATAGAAAGACAAATGGATGAATGGAGGAAGAGACAAAAAAATCAATAGATAAAGGTAAACCTTAAGTTTATCACTGATAAGTGTAAGAAAACCTCTTTCATTAATTATAAAAATGATTTCTTATTTAATGATCCCCCCTCCATATATTATCATTTACTTCAATGACTATGATTATTGTGGAATATTTAGTTAAAAAATTAAAAATAAAAAGCTAGACAGACATCCACCTACCAACTAATAATGGATGTTTAATTGTCTTGTCTTCAACTACCTAAAAAGCCCCTGAACTTGTTTGGATCCACTCTATCTACTATATACATATTTCTAACTCTATAAAAAAAAATTTTTTTAATAAATATAAATATAGGGGATTTGAACTCAGACTTTCAAGCACCCACCAATTATCCACACTATCTCATACAACTGAAATAGTGTGGATAGTTGGTGGGTGTTTGAAAGTCTGAGTTCAAATCCCCTATATTTACAATTAAGCTCCAGGTTTGTGAAGAGTGCTTGGTTTTCAAATATTTAAATTAATATAAAGATTTTTTTTTTTTCTTATATATATAAAATAATCTCTGGATAGTAATTGAAATGATTTTGAAAAACATCTTGGGAATAAGCATTATGATCAAATAAAAACATATTTGATCTTCATCAGAGATAATTAGCAATTACTTTATCAGTAAATTGTCATTTTATAAAACCTCTATTCTCTAATGTTCAAATGTCATTATGAAGCAATGGCAAACCATATTATCATCTGGATAAAAAATAATATATTCACTTCATAAATGAAAACTATTTCAAATCAAAATGTATAAATAATAAGCATTACTTTCAGAAGATGATGTATTCTTTATCATTTTCATATAGAATAAAATTCTGTATTTAGTAAATTTTTACTAAGTCATGTTCATTTAAATTTAGTTTCTTGTTGTAGTTTCTTTTACTATTAGGTTAGAGGATGAAATGAGTAGAATATAAAATATTGGAAATAATAAGAAAGAAAAGAATTATGAGAGAGTTTATTTAATTCGTACTTTTCTATAATGATTAGCTTAATATATATTCATAGTATTATTTCCAGGAGCTTCCGTGTAATAAAAATATAATAGCTAAATAATTGACATTTCATACAATAACAAGAACTTTCAAATCAGAGCTTCTTCTTCCTCAAATCATAAGAATGGGTGTGATGAGATTTAAAATCGTTATTTTTTACTTTTATTTCATCCTCATTCTTAAATTCTATTGATTGAGAAGTTTTAAAAAATATTTTATCCTCCAAAATAGCTTTTTCCCAATAATGTTAATTTTCTTTAATTCTCACTTTTCATTTATGCTCTTATGCCTTTTTAAAATCTCTATAGCTTCCCTTAGCAGTTTCTGGACATATTGTTAAATTTTTACCAGAATATGTGTTTTATTAAAATTGATGTCATTGTATGTTAATTTAATGGGTGAATAAATGACTGATGAATTAGATTTTTCTCTAACTGTCAAAATGTGTTCTTCCATTCTTATGTTTATTCTATGATTGGTCTATCCAATGTATGAATGTAAACAAACTCCACATAAAATTTAGCTATTATATTTTTATTACACGGAAACTCTCTATGAATTCACTTATCCATAAGAAAATTAGAATTAATATATATATAAATCATATGATCCCAGCCAAAGCTTAAAATAAACTAATAGAATATTATCAATCTGTTGTCTTGATAACAGATTGATGATATTTTATTGATTTATTTTAAGCATTGGCTGGAGTCATGTAATTTAGGTATGTGTGCACTTATGATTTAATATATATATATATATTTACAAGCAAAAAAAAAACAACACACATACATTAAAGCAAATATAAAATTACTTACTTGTTCCATACCCAACTATCAACACTCCATGATCTAAATGATCTGGATTACAGAAAAACTTCCATGGATGTGAAATGCCACCAAGATAAAGCTATAAATATATAAATAAACCAACTTTCATTGTTAATAAAGATATAGTTCCAACAATCAAATTGAAAATACACTTTAACAATATTAAAAGTCCTACTGTTTTTAATAGAAGTGGGATTATTAAAATATAGTTACTGACCTGGTATCACGTTTATATAACTTTAAAAGTAGGTTGGCTTAGGTTCAATATCTTAGGATTTTTTTCATTTCAAATTATTAGTTTGATAGTAAAAAAAGGAGTTAAAGATGGTTTCCAGGTACATAACTATACTAGCTAATCCAAACTATCATCGATAAATCAAAAGATAAAACCAAGTTGGAATGGAAAATAAATTCCACTACCATCTAGTAACTACTGCTAACTCAGGTTTATAATAAATGGCATTAGAGTTATTCTTGTTTATAATTAAAATTAGCATTAACAGAAATAACTGACTCTATATTGATATGGCCTAAATCCATTTATTAAACATTAACAATGAATGGACAAAACATGATAGTGCTAAACAAATTCCATAAAATCATTCTAGCTTTAAAAAAATGAAAGTTGGTATTAATTTCGAATATTGACAATCCAGTGATTCTTGCTGAATAACCACAAACTAGTTTGGTCATATACTTAATCTACTACCTGATATCCATTGATTATTTGGATTTTTGTAATAAATGGCTCTAGAATAGAGTAATATGAAATTGGAATGTATATTGTCTAACATAATTACTAAATATATATATATATATGAATAGTATTTCTAATCTTATTACTTAAAAAACTGATGCATTAATCAATACTGTTAACACAAACACTAATATTTTTATTGACTATAGTAGCCAAGAACAAAATCTATTTTCTAAAAATAATTTATATTTATCTAAAAATAATACTAACCTGCATGCCATTAGCATTAATACCAATTGAAATGGGTCCGTTTTTTACAAGCCATTTAGCCATATCTAATAAAAAAAATTATAAATAATTAATAAAAGAAATTACTACTATACTGAAAACTATATTAAATTACATTCTCATATATAAAATAAATTTTATTAATCAACAATTTAACTAATCAAACTAACTTTTCAAAACAATTTCTAATATACATATCTATATATGTCATATTTCTTAAAATCCAATTTTTTTTTGCACTGTTTTTAATATGAATTCAAAGTCTAAAATCCAATTCTTTTATATTTAAATTGAATGCTTTTTATTATAGCTTTCTTTGTATTTTGATTGATCTACAATCTCTTCATAACTTTTTCTTAAGTTTGAATATACAAACCCTCATTTAAAAAAGGGCAAGTTGAATTTGTCCTGCTATCTAAAAAGATTGTCCATCTCTAATGATTAGAGATAAATTAATTAAATGTTTGATCAAATATAGCAGGCTAATTTTTAAGTCGATAATTTTGTATGGCCCTTGAACGATATTATAAATATCCAAATGACCCTTGGCAATAAAAGATTCCCCATTTCTGATCTAAAAAATCAATGCAGACAGAGCACATCAAAGAAAAAATATTATAACTAATAGCCCATCCCCCTCTAATCCTATAAATACATTATAACACACAAAATACATTGAATCCTTTAATAATAATAGCAAATCATGAATAACTTTAATCTTATCTGCAGAAAATAAAAAGAAATACATTAATATTTTTTAAACACTCTACAAAAAAAAAAAGTTACTATAGGAACTTTTTGCTTTATCAGATTTGGAAATAATTTTCAATTTTTGAATAACATTATTTAGCTTATTTTCTGATGAAAATCAATTCTCAAATCAATGAAGAGATAAATTTGAAATGTTAGAATGAATGGTAAATTACAATTGATGATCATAGAGAATTATCATTTGATATAAGTATTATTAGATAGCTATATTAACAATAATATACAGTATATATCAGTGACAAAGTGTGACTTCTTTAGGAACAGAAGCACACTTCTTTTTTTATATTTTTATTTCACTTGCAGCAACAATTTTTATATAATAGCGCCTAATATATATATATATTAACACAAAAATTGCATTAGAATGCGTTAGTGAAATTCATTCTTTCGTTATATATAAAACGAATTCAACTGTTAGTGAAAAAAATTGTGTTAGAATGACTTAGTAAAGTTCATTCTTTTGTTATATATAAAACGAATTCAACTGTTAGTGAAAAAAATTGTGTTAGAATGACTTAGTAAAGTTCATTCTTTTGTTATATATAAAACGAATTCAACTGTTAGTGAAAAAAATTGCGTTAGAATGAGTTAGTGGAGTTCATTCTTTCATTATATATAAAATGAATTCAATTGTTAATGAAAAAAATTGCATTAGAATGAGTTAGTGAAATTCATTCTTTTGTTATATATAAAACGAATTCAACTGTTAGTAAAAAAAATTGCATTAGAATGACTTAGTGAAGTTCATTCTTTTGTTATATATAAAATGAATTCAACTGTTAGTGAAAAAAATTGCATTAGAATGAGTTAGTGGAGTTCATTCTTTAGTTATATATAAAATGAATTCAATTGTTAGTGAAAAAAATTGCGTTAGAATGAGTTAGTGAAGTTTATTCTTTCGTTATATATAAAACGAATTCAACTGTTAGTGAAAAAAATTGCATTAGAATGAATTAGTGAAAAAACTTGCATTAGAACGAATTAGTGAAGTTCATTCTTTCGTTATATATAAAATGAATTTAACTGTTAGTAAACAAAATTGCATTAGAATGAGTTAATGAAATTCATTCTTTCATTATATATAAAACAATTCAACTGTTAGTAAAAAAAAATTGAAAGTGAGTTTTTAAAATTGAATTTTAATTAAAGCTTTTGAAAGTTTTAGTGAATTTTTCTATGGAAGCACTCATTCCATTCAATACATGGACGCTTCGTCCCTGGTATATATATATATGTGCTAAAAGGGTGGTAATTAAAATAACATATTACCCACAGACAATGATCAAGTAATAGCATATGTCTAGTTATCCCAATCTATCTTCCGACTGAGAATATATATATTACATTAATGTAGGTATATTTACAAACATGCATATATATAAATAAAATTAAAAATAATCAATTTAAAACAAAATTGAAATAGTCAACTCACTATAAATAAAAATATTATTTATACATTAAAATGAGTTGACTATTTTTTATTATTTTTTATTTTATGATTGATTACTTTTGATTATTTTTAATTTTATATATAGAAGATAACATTATGATCAAATTTTCACACTGAAATTTGACCATTTAAAGAATATATATATTGAGATAAAAGTAAACTCATGGCCTTAATTACTGATAATGCTATAGTTGAAAAATACCAAAATACATAATGCTTTATTAAGCATAAATGAATTATAAAGCTATTGCGGGTATAATATTAAAAACTACCTTAAATTATAAGTTTGTAGATATGTTATTCATAGGCACATAATTGAGGGGAACCCACTTTTTTAATTGCCTTTAGAAAAGTAAAATCCATGAAGTAAAAGAAAATTTTTGTTTCAAAGAAGGGGAGATGTTCATAAATTATTTGATTTTTTCTTTTTCAAATTTTAGTTACTAAAATATATGTAATTTTGTTAGAAATTTGAACAAATTAAAAAAGAATTCGGAATATTCTAGTGAAATTTTCTAAAAAACTAAATAATTATAAAAATGTAAAAGACATGAAATAAAAAGACTAAATAATTTTTACAAAAAACCAAAAAAGCAAAAAAATTTTAACAATTAAAAAAAAAAATGTAATTAAGATAATATAAAAAGTTTATAAAAAAAGATAAGGAAAAATTCCTTGTTCTAAAAAATAACTATGATATCATAAAAAACAGGATAACAATGTACATATATATTAGTATAAAAAATAAGATCTAAGAATTTATTAGTTTTGCTTCTCATTCATCTGATTCAGTTCATTTAACTAGCTACTGCCTAATTTTTGCTACTAAGATTGAAAAAGCGAGTACTGAGTAACAAGAAAAGCAAATACTGCAATATAATCATCAGAGATATGGGGTCAATAATCAATGAAGAAAGTCATAATTATCTTGAGCAGTTTGTTAGAAACTGTCCATGGATGTAATATTAAACAAACCCTTTTGATTTCAACAGTTGTACCTAAGAATCTAATATGTAACCATGTGGGCTACTGTATGAACTATTCAGAAGGATACCTGCCTAAATTAAATAACCTGTCGGATGTGAATTTACCTATTAAAAAAAAGGATTGATCCAGAATTATCAATTAAGCTACAGTCAGCTTAGATACTAAAAAAAAAATTCACTATTTATCTACATTGGCTGAAAGATGGACAAACACCAAGATTTTGTTTGAATAATCAATTCTATTTAAATACTATATATACTTAAAAAAAAAATACAACTACAGATTGTATTCAAATATAGTTAAATAATTTATATTTTGTTTCCTTTCCCATATTTTATATGCATTATAAATATAATTTTTTTTAATATTTTAATTCATTGCTTAATAATTTAATTAATGAATAACATATTTTATATTCATAATTAACAAAAAGGAATATCAATATGTGATGTTTATATGAAAGTTTGTAATGATGATATTTTACTTACAATTATATGTTGGACTATTTCCATCATCTAATATTCAATGTTAAATGTTTTTTAAAAAAATTCAAACTTTATCAACTGCTATTTATAGTATACAGATTAGTACATAACACAACATTCTACATGATATTATTCTCCCTTCTTTGGATGTTGGTGACATGACTAGTGATAATACAAGCATGGAATTGAACCAGGGACTTTTAGATTCATGAATATTGAATTTAAGATCTTGTTTTAATTAACTAAGCTATTCTGCCAAAGGCAACAGTCAGCATAGTACTTATTTATGAGGGTCCACATGATTTCTCCATTTTTTTCACAAGGACAAGATTAATAAGTGGTTTCCAAAGAAGAAAATTTAAAGAATTTTCTCACATGATAATACCAAATGACATTATTTAATCAACCTAGTGTGATATTTCAAATGTATGGAAATTGTTCATTAACCTTGCACTTAGTAAAAAAAAAATTGAAAAATAACTAAGAACCTCATAGATAATATATGAAATCTCTACTGACTACAGCCTTTGGCAGAACACCCAATTGGTTAGAATATCACCATAAATTCAATATTCACAAATCTAAAGATTTCTGATTTGATTCTCATGCTAGTATAACCACTAGTTAGATCAGCAACATCTGAAGAGAGGAGAATAATACTATTTGAAATGTGCTACATAATAAATAACCTATGTGCTGTTACTAATAGATGAATGTATTTGAAAATGATGGATATAGTTCAACATATAATTACAAATACCTGTGCTTGCATGTTAATTTTAGAATCTAAATAAATAATTCACATCATGTAAAGTTAAAATAAAGAAATCACCTTGAAATATAGATGCAGCTCACTATAATATTGTAACGGAATGAATGGGATGGCAGTTGATTACAATCATATACTCAAATTAAAACATACATTTATCATATGAGGGTAATTAAATGGATTGAGAAGAGGAATCTTGTGATCAAGCAAATGGACGTAGAAGAATTGATAGATTTAATATCCTCGGGTAGAAACTCTATTATATCAAGTCAGACTTAGTATTTCATAAAATGCAAAATAGTGAAATATTAAAATAAAGAGTTTTATTTGTGTGTACTGAATTTAATCTCCCATTCATACAAATACAATCCTAATGTAGGATTGAATAATGAAGAGTGCTAACTCTTCATTAGATACTAGTCTTCAAAAAATAAATACTATGTTAATTGAATGAAATATATATAAATTCGTACTAAACTATTTGCAGTTAAAGTTTACCTATCCCTGTCTTCTGTGGCTATAGCTTATAATTATTATTGTTAAGAATTAAAATAAGTGCAATCTGTGATTTCTAGTCAATAAAACAACGATGGCAGTTTATTTACATTGCATAAATACTAAAAAAGTAAAAGTAACGTATGTTATAAAAAAATCAAACATGTCATGATCATATGAGTGTTTAAACCATGTATGATATTTTAGACAAAATATGCATTGCACAATTAGAGGAAAATATATGTTTGAAATGAATTTGTTCAAATTTAATTGGTAAAGAAAGTTTAGGTTATTGTGGCTTCTTATTAAGAATATCAAACCTAAATAAGTTATCCTAATAAAATCTATTCAATGATTATTCATAATCTCAATCAACTATAGCAATTTCCTCTAATTAGTTGCTTGCTTAAAACAATTATTATTTATATCAACAAACATACATGAAGTGATTACTTGAATACATACACATATAAGAGAAAACCTTAAAATAAAACTAAATACTCTATAACATCAATAAGACACTCAATATCCAAAGTTTCAAAACATTTGGCCTGGTAACAAATCCATATGCAATTACCTGAATATGCTATAACAATGGAGCAATAATATTACAACAAAATGGTATTTTAGACTTATGTCTTTGGGTTATCTATTATGATTTCATCATGAATACATTTGGAAACATTAGCTCATTATGAAAAGATTGTTACAACACCTATTCTTGATTCAAATCCTATTGACATATGAACACCTGGAATATTGAATATCACGAGTTAACTTCCGAAGAATTCATTTAATATCACTATTACAGTCTTCTTTAATTTTAACCATTACTATATATATTTGGGACTGTGATTAATAATTCTTATAATATCTGTGATCCAAAACCATGATGCTATTGAGTTAACAGATTGTGTAAAAATAAGCTATGGTGGTCATATGATGTTATAGTGGTTTAATACCAATATTATTGGTGACTCTGGTTATTAAAAAACAAAAGACATTGAAAGATATAGTTATTGAACTGGGTTCAGATCTATATGACTGCAGAAGTAAATTAGCTTGGATTGAAACCATTATTGTGGTTTCAGACTTGACTCATAGCTTTAGTGTTAACTAAAAAAGTAAAAGATGGCTGCTGGAGGGTGGAACAGGTATAAAGGTTTAGATGCCGCATTCTCAGATCCAAGGATCCTCACTGATGAAAATCGTAAGCTAGAAATTAACCTGGGGTATTGGATGAATAGGTACTAGATAGGAATTTTGGTGTGCTAATCTTCTGGAATCCATCGATTACTATGGTTTGTGCTAGATGAAAATATTGTACGAAAAAAGTTGCGACTGTATTTCTATAGTACGTGGTTGTTTTCAAATTTCACATAGTCTTATTGTTAGCTAAAAAGATAAAATATAGCTGCTAGAGAAAGGCATTAGATCCAAAGATCCCTCAAAGATCTAGGGGCAGTGCTCTCAGAGCCAAGGCTCCTCACTGATAAAAGCCATAAGCGAAAAATAAGTCTGGGGATATTTGAAGAGTAGGCACTAGATAGGAATTTTGATGCTCTTACTTTCTGGCATTCATGGATTTCTATGGCTTGTACTAGATGGCAATATTATATAAGAAAAAGTTGCTACTGTATTTTACATGGTGTTGAACAAAGATTAGGTTAAATAGATGAAGAATATAAGAAACATTAAAAAAAAGGGAGAAGATATGTTTTTTGTTTTTAACTGCTTGGTTTGTTTGTTGATGTGTTTGTTTGTAAACTTTTGATCTTTTTTAAATTAGAATAAAATTTTAAAATTGAAGTTTTATAGATTTAAATTCAATAGAACTGTTTGAAATTTGATATATAACTAATTAATACCAAGCTAAACCATATGAAACACTAATCTTTTCAGTATATCACCTAGTTTCCTCAACATGGAACAGAGGGCAGATAAATATTAAATATATTGTAATTTCAGATTTAAAAATTCTTACAACTTTCATCTGTTTTAAGTAAGGCTCGTGAAAGGGCAATATAGATTTTTTTCTCTCAATTTAATAACATTTTAAAATTGCTATTTAATAAAGTTCAATATAATTTGTTAAAATTTTGTAATTTTTTAAAAATTTCTATGAAAGTGGTAGGACCGATTAATATTTTAAATAAATGACTTACTTTATTAGATATGGAAGAGAGAGAAAGAAGCTTCAATGTTTTAAGCAAAACTTATGATTTTCTTGGTTGCATTTGTAAGCTTCATTTAAATAATAAGAAAGTTTGTTTAAAATATAGTTTTGTTAAACTGTTTTTAAAAAAAACAAATTTTTTTTCAAATAAAAAGAAAAATATCAACCAATTGTATACAGAAAAATTAGTTACTAATTTATTATATATATATAATTAAGTATACATACTAAATATAACATTTACATAATGAACATACTGCAGGAATATTTCTAGTGATATATATATATTGTAGCCTTTGGGTTTGACCAAAGCTCCATTAAATTTTAAGCTAAGTATTTATTACAGTGTTTAGTAAAATTTTCCTCGTCAAAATGTATTGTAGGGTAATATATAAGCTTTCTATCCACTGCTAAATTCAAATCATAATAAAAATCCAATAGATTTACGTAATTTACTTAGCATGCAAACTAAGATTTATTCATAAAGTTTATAAAACAGATTATTTTATTTTAGTGTCAATTAGTAAAGTTTTATGAAAGCAGAAATCATAGGTGAGAAATTTATTTGTTAAATATTCTATAAATTATTTTTAATAGTTTAGAGATGAGAAAGAAAGAAGGGGGGGTTAGGATTTACAAAGTCAACTTCGTAAGAGTGAAGAATAAATGGTAGTATATTATAACAGTAAATGAAAGTAAACTTGTCAAAAAAAAAAATCAAGAATCAATCAAAGTATTTGGCAATCGGTTTACATAGAGTTTTGTATGTATGTGTGGAAATATATATGTGTAAAATTTATCATAAATTTTAATTATAGAATTAATTACTAATCAAAGAAAATAATGTGGGATATCAGTGGAAACCTCCTTTAAAGAAGAATTATTTTGTGTCATTAATTCATTCATAGCAGCCAATTTTAAATCAGGCTGCTATGTATTTTTTTTATTTTTTATTAAAAACTTTCATTTTTATTCTTTTGGAGAGATTTCCACATGCAGGAAAATTTTAACAAAACCACGTGATAATTGTACAAAGTATGAATAAATAATTTATAAACAATTGTAAACAACCAGTTAAAAATTAGATATAATTGGTTTGGCAAGTCAATCATTCAGGAATTGAAGGGGGGAATCCAGACAGTATAAAAACTCAATCCACCCTTTAGGAGGGGTTTTATTCATCATCAGACTAGCTAGAAGAACCGATCAGGTTAAATTAGCAATTTTCATTATAAAGTTTTAAGTTTAATATTACTTTTTCTGGTTTTCTGTTCCTGAATGAACAACTTTGTCAAATTATTAATAATAATGTGAAATGACCATTGAGTAAATTTTATATTAGGTATGCACTTGTTTCTCTGGAAGTTGACCAACATCATGATCTTTTTCCATACAAACATAAGCAATCTTTTTAGCCATCGGCAAACAATGAAACTTAAACCGCAGAAAGAATTTTGTTCAGGAAAAATCGAGGAAACACTGTATTTTATGAATCTTTGTGTCAAACTTGAATTTATTGAAGCTAACGGATCTAATTATTTGTATTATCCAAAATTCCAAGAGAAGATAATCTTTAATTTTGTTAAAAATAAATGTGAAACTGACTGATGCTAACATATGTTAAATCCCATTTGAAATACTTACAGTATCGTTATAAATTAAAGTAATTATTTGTCAATGAAAAATAAATGACTCATAAAGGAGAAGCAAAAATAATTATTAAGCAAAGAAAGACATCAACAACCTAGGATAAATTAAGGGAATATTATGAAATACGTGGATTAATAGACTTCTTGCAGGGAAGCGACATTAGACCAACATATATGTCTAAGCAGAAATTCTGGTTATCTTCAACTATAAAATATAATCATAGACAAAGAATCCTAAATGAATAAAGAGTTTAAATGAAATGAAAATTTATTTCATCCATTATACGTATTACCAATACCTAAAATGATTTCCTACAATAAATACCTGGGTGTTGTGCTAAAACTTTAAACAGAAATAATAAACCTCAAAAATTAATTCACTAAAATGACTCATCAGAGTTTCCAAACAGATTATAAAATTCAAGACGTGTGCACATGGAACAAAACCAAATAAAATAAACAAAACACCAACTAAATGAGATTTGCAGGAAAATGTAAGAGAGATCCAGAGGACGATGTGGGAGGACTATATAAGTATAATTTTATTACTTGTTATTACTTACTAAGATTAAATTTAAATTAAAAAAAATTAATCATATATCTCAGTTTGAATTTAATTTATGTTAAAAGTTTGTTTTATTAGTTGAGTTAGTATAAAATTTTCTTTTGAGATATGCCTTATTCAAATCTTAATTGAGTGCTTTACCTT
Organism: Epiperipatus broadwayi; assembly: GCA_028023455.1. Lineage (NCBI taxonomy): Eukaryota > Metazoa > Onychophora > Udeonychophora > Euonychophora > Peripatidae > Epiperipatus > Epiperipatus broadwayi. The sequence continues at coordinate 21,880 of JAQFVV010001348.1, read as the reverse complement.
TAAAAAAAAAAAAAAGTGGGAGATATAAGTAAGAACATTGGTTATATGAAGTGTTTTAAGAGATCAGGTATTATTAAATATTTGTGTCTATAGACATTTTATTTAGAGATAGAATGCATGTTGTGATAAAACACCATAACTATGCTATAAAAGTACAGAAAGATGACTTTACAGATGATATGCATTTCTTATTTATTATTATTATAGTAAAAGTTAAATTAAGTTAGACGTAAGCCAACTGATGCTTGGAAATTTGTTGGCTCATGTATTAGGACAAAATTTTGTAGGGGGAATGCAAGTGTAAAATTTTATAGGTGTACAAATTAGTGTGGTTAATGAATCACTACCTAGATAGTGCAGATGCAGCTTAGCTCGCTCACTTAGCTGTTTAATCCAATTTTATGAAGTATTTAAACGCAGTGGATGAGTTTCCCACTTAGCTATTTCTACACCGTAAGATGATTTCTTTATTGATGGCCAGTGTGTTAGGCAGACCCATGTATCCCTGTATGACTAGCAATAAATTCCTAGCATATCTCAACCTAAATAAATGGGCATTTTTCTCTTATTTGAGACTCTGCCTATCCTCATGTTAATGCTGACTTTGTTTCCTTATGGGTGTATGTATTTAGAGCACAGAAAAGTATCAGTTATAAATGTTGTCTACAGGGTTGTAAAATTAATTTGATGTTTCTTAATGAGTGCGGATTAAATGAGCGATTTATTGTATTAAGACATTGCATTATTTAAATGCTTTATTTTATGAATAAGAGCCAAGAATATTAATTTAGTTAAATATTGAACTTAAGAGTTTAAAACAGAAGGAGTAACTATAACAAGCAGCGCGTATCTAAAGTTATCTGCAACCAGCTGAGAACATCGCTGGAATGATAAACCAACTAGAATATTATTATTATTATGGTAGGGACATTAGTATGTGATTGTATGTATATAAATAAACGATCTAGTTAAACACCGATTCTTAAACACTTGAATAGTAATTTGATTCACAAGAGGGTAAGCAATGCATAAAATATCTCCAATTGAAAGCATAGAGTTAAGGCATATTAGATTGAAATAATTAATGTAATTTACTAGCTCCTTATTATATGGAGAGTTATCTTTGTAAGTAATCTGTCTAATCATAAAACTAATCATTTATTTAAGAGCATAAAATATAGGGAGAAAGTTAATTTCTTATATTTTAATATTAAAATTTGTTAAATAGTATAATCATTTTTTTTTATTCCATGTCAAGTGTACACCCCAGTCAGTAAGAGTTAATTAATATTAGTTATTTTATAACATAACGAAATCAGCTATTTATTTTGTGAATTTTTTTTATATACGGTTGAAGAACAGGGGAAAGCCACGTGAAATGTGTAAATAATGTAGATATGTTTTTTTTTAAAGTTGATATTTGTTAATAAAATTGTTGTTTTAAAATAAAATCCTGTCTACATCTCATTGTTTTGTGGTATAATAAACTCTGGAAATCCTGATCATGCATCGATACACAATCACTTAAATTTGAAGTATAACTTACTTTGTTAAATCATACCAGGTAAAATTTACTTAAAAGATTATTCTATAAAGTTATTAAACACTGCACAATTCAAATCACAATTTCAGAACGTTATTAAAATTATTCAGCGCATTTAGGTTAAAGATTTATGATAGGTGGTAGGGTTATTGTGTGATAGAGAGTGTAGTGGGTGGACATAAAATCCTTTATCCATCCGCTGCATTCAAATACCTTTCCAGATGAACTTGTTAATAATTTTTCTTTAATTATCAAAGTGTTTCTAATATGTTATTTCAAAATTATATTTAAAAACTTAATTGTAATTATTGGAAATTTAGAGTAAGTGGACATTGGCTATGTTAGATTCAGCCAAGATCAACTATGGATGTAATCACTGGGAGAGTATTTATCTATCACCAATAATTCATAGCAAATTAGATAAACTTTCATGCCTTATTATTCTAAAGCCCTGAAGAGAGATTATCAGTGGGGAAAGAGCTAGCAAGATGTAGATTTTTAGAATGAAGTGAAATAGGAATACAGATGACCTATGAGTGTGATGGAGGGATGGATCAGGAAAATGGGAGTAGGCATAGGAATATTTTAATTCTTTTAAAATTTTAATTGTGACTTTAATGGTAAATGGATGGGAGGATACTGAGAGATGGAAATTGCAATGGAGAGTCGAGCCTAAATTTTCTTCCTCTCCAATAAATACAAAATTTAGGAGATTATTAGTAATATTTATAAAACACTCTCAGTGTTTTATTCGTTCAAAAAGTAGTCATTAACTCATTCATTAGATATTAGTATAAATTATTAAACAAATTACTGATCCATAATGATTAGCATAAGTCTCATTGAAGTTGCAATTTGGCGCCCTGGCAATCATTATTAATATGCTATGTCTCATCGTCATCAATCCTGAGGCGACCATATGAGAAATGGTGAGGGTTGGTGGCCAGTTAGGTAGGTTATAATATATATATACTATAAATGTGAAATTGATTTAAGTAAAAATTATACATATCAAATGAAATTCATTTACAATATAGTTTTGGGAAGCTTTTTTTTTAAAAAAAATAAAAACTTCTAATCAAAAGTAAAAATGTCAAACACTTTTCACTTGAAAGAATATTTCATATTTTTAATCATTTGTATACACATAAATTATTATGTACACACAGTAAATGTGATATATACATAAGGGTATACATTTTAATTTATAACAGAAATATCTAGTGATATATATATAAACTATGAAGAGTCAAGTCAATCTAAAGTATAATACAGTATTACTATGCCAATATTAAAAAGTTAAAAATAATAGCGATCAAAATTTTTTTTATATTAAGTACTTTTATTTACTGTGCACTAAAAAAAATTATTTCTTTAATCACAGTTAGTGTTTATAGATTTAACTTAAAATAAAAGCATGGGGGGGGAGTCAAGAAATTAATTAAGTCAATCCCTTATGAAAAGTAGGGATTCAGGTTAAATCTCAAAAACCCAATAGTTGTTGAAAAAACAATTTTTTTCTTTTTAATGCACAGTAAATAAAAGCATTTAATATAAAAAAAAAATTATCTCTATTATTTTATTTATGTTTTTATAATCAGAATGGATATATAAAGATAGGATGATTAAGAAGTAGATACATTTTCTGACATAAATAAACATTTCATAGGAAATAATGTTAATATGGCAAACAAAGTTTCAGAGTATATAAACAGAAAGGACTATCACATTATGAAAGTATGATTTAGAATATTATTGAAATTAAATATAAATTTCTGCAAGCAATGTATATTATAATTTATATCAATAGGCAAAAGAGATAAAACATTTTGTTTAGATTTTTATGATAAAAAAAAAAATGGGAATAATATACAACAATTAAAAAAACAGCTTCCATTAAAAAAAAGTTAAGAGTAATAAAAAAATATAGTGTGTGAAGAGAGAATTATTTAGTGATTTAGATTAGAAAAGGATAATATGTGGAAAAAAATAGATGGCTTTATAGTGTATATAATAATTTCAGAAAAACATAATGTTCAATTTAAACAACAATCTTTAAAGATAAGGTATATGCAGAGAAATTTCTAACTTATTATCTAAGAAGAAGTCATTTTAGATCACATCATCATACACTGCTGAATTACAAGAGTGAATTATACTTTTCATTTAAATATATATTTTCCTAATCATCTCAATTCCTTAATAAAAAAATCAATCAGATAAAATGCCAAATAAAACATTATCAACATTAGAACAGTAATATTAATATAAACAATCATTTTCAGTTAAATCATTTTAGCTATAAAAAAATTCTTAAATAAACTATTAAATGTAAAACTATTAAATAAAACAAAATGTCTTAAAATATCATTAAAGCAAAAAAAAAATATTATTATACACTATTATTAAAAAAAATATATACCATTTTCATCCTTTGAAATTGCTACAGAATCATTAATATAAACCTCAGCCTCAGTCTTGTTGAAAATACACTTTTTATCAAGTCCTTTGTAGGGATAATCTTTCTCAGATTCCAGACCACCTATTAAAAAACCATTTTTAATTTTAAAAAGTAATAAATAAATAAACTTTCAATATGCAATTCTAAAAAAACATAATGCAGAATTAAATGTTTTGTATGCCTACATATAAATAATGGAAGATACTTGCCAGTTTCTATAATGCTAAATCTTAAAAATAAAATATCGAATATTTAGGCATTAATCCTATAAAGAGAAACAAGTATACTTCCACTGCTTATTGCAACACTCTTAAGTGCATTAAATTTATATAAATTATATACACACTATCACTAAAAATCTAGTTATTTGCTTTAAATAAAACTTAAACAATATTAATTAAATCTACACTAAATAAAATGTAACTGTATCTTTTTCATCAGCAAGTAAATGTTTTGTACAAAAATAATTAGAGTATATAACATTTAAGAACTTAAAGCTATAATATGCTTAATCTAATGATCAAAAATTGAAAGTTGTATATATTATTTTCATGTAATTGACTAATAGATTTACTAGCACAGCTTCAAAGTGTAATTTAAACAGAAGGCAATCAACCCTTACATGCACTATACTATTATATTAAATCAACATTGTTTTTGTTAAATGTGAGAAAACTCTCGATCAAATGCACAAGATGGAAACCTTGAAAAGATAACATTGGCTGTCTTTTCTTTGTAGCTAAATTCAATTATATAGTCCAATCTTAAGTATGTGGAACGAGAGCATGAAAATTTGTATATTCTTTACTTTACTTCCATTTTCTTTATCACACTCCCACTCCGAGATACTTAAGATAGGCCTATATAAGTGATTTTAGGTACAAAGATAAGATGGCCACTCTTATCATTTAGTCGTTATCTTGTACCTTGGATCAAGAATTTCTTCACATTTAACAAAAACAAAATTGATTTAATATAACAGGACAGTGCATATATGAAGGTTTGATTTCTTTCTGTTTAAATTATATTATATTCATTAAATAGCAATAAATATTTTTTTATCAAATGGAAGCAATTTCTTTTAAAAAATAAGCAATTAATTATTGCAATAAAATTTCTTAAGTTTCAAATGTAATTTTGATAATCAATTCAAAAAATTTTAAATAGAAAAAAACTAATCTGTACAATAAATACATAAAATTTAATTACGTATTTTTGTAAATTATTAAAAAACAAAATGCTTAATTTTGAAAAAATTGCATTACTATTTTATAGAATAAATGCATTTTTTGCAGTAATAGAGAATTTATTATATATATTTGACATGAATATTTTCATGAATAAAGACAATAAATGATTTTGAGGGATTTTTCTGCATTTAAGGATAGGCAAGAGAGAATTATTGTGAAGAAAGATCAGTAAATTGACAATCCGCTCAGTATGTTGGTTGTGTATAATATTTTAAAATGCTTAACAAATTTTTCATAAAGAAAATAACTAAAATATTATTGAAGAACATTTTTAGATTCAATACATTGAGGAATTTTCTGTTAACTAAAAAAATCACTTTGATTCCTTTTCGACACCTTAAAGGAATGGAGTAGGGTAAATTCCTAATGCTCACACCATACATTCTTGACATAAATGAAGATGGTCTGCTCACCAACATGCATTAGCCAGCATAATGGGTTTATTGGATTTTTATCTAGAGCTCTTAATTGAAATATCAGTTGAGTTTTCTTGAAGGCAGAATGAATGCATGTGTGAAGGATTTTTTTTTTTTTCTAATAGATATTTACAATCACGAGAGACAAAAACAAATAATGGACCTTATTCCGAGGAAGCTATAAAGTCATCAGCCAAGGCCGTGGAGGGTGTTAAGAATCTCCTGATCGTGCACCCAGGCTACCATTTGATGATAACCTTTTATTTGGGTACTTACAAATGCAAATCACTTTCAAGTGAAGGAAAATTGCAAGAATTAAAAGAACTGTTTTATATTTAATAGATCGTTATTGAACTTTGTTAAGTTAAAAGAAAAAGTGAAGAGAATTGATTTAAAAAGTGGACATGTACTGTATTATAAAGGCACAAATATTGAAAGTACAAGGATTCATTATAAATAAAAAGTGGAAGAAGAACATTGTGAATATTGATTATGTATCAGAGTGGCAAGATTAGGTCATTCAACTTAATAACAAATACCAAATACAGATAATTCAGGTTTATGCCCTAACCAGTTCTCATTGTGTTGAAGAAGTAGAGGATTTTTATATGAATGTACAAAGGGCTTTTGATTAGATCAAATATTTTTAAATTATCATGGGAGATTTTTAATACTAGAATTAGTATACAAATGAAAGGTGAAAATGCTGTAGGTAAATTTGACTATGATGATAGAAATGAGAGAGAATATAGACTTGTGGAGTTTGCAGAAAAAAAATCTTTACATTATAATTTTTTTCTTTGAGAAAAATGTTAAATAGGAGCATCCAAATGAAAGTACAACAGAATTGGATTATATTTGACTAATAGAAAATATAAGATTGGAATGTTCTTAATAAATTCAACACAGGAAATGATCATTGATTAGAGAGATGTAAGATATATGTTAATGCAAAACTAGAAAGAAAAATTATGAAGAAAAACAATATTCACAGTTTATTCCTAATCTTCAGAAACATTCCAATGAATTTAAATTAGACATTTGTAAAGCGTTTTCAAATATTAACAGGTTTTGAACATGATTCAGATTTAAACAAAAGCAATAGAAAAATAACTGGTACACTTTTAAAAACTGCAACAAAGATCACTGATACAAAAAGCAGCAATTGACCAATAAAATTTCTTCTGAGACAAGACAATTTATGAAGAAAAAAAAGAATATGAAAATATATAAAAATGATGCATTAAGAAGGATTAAACATCTCGAATTTTGTAAAATAAAGTAAGAAGAGTTTATAATGATATAAAAAAGTATAATTGTGAATTAACATGGAAAACTATAGAAGAGAATAATCTCAAGAGTGTAAAACAATGTCTTGGTATTGGTAAGAAACTTATTTCTGCAATAAAAAAAAAAGATGGAACTAGTACTAAAAAAAAAGATGATACCATGAAATGTGTAGAAGAGTTCTATCAAGAATTATATAGCAATAAAGAACAAGGAAAAGAATCTCATACAACTACTATTTATTTTGAATTGCCCAGGATTTTAAATGAAGAAGTGAGACATGCAATTAAATTTATGAAGAAAAAAGCTCCAGGTAATGTTGGAATTATAATCAATATCTTAAAAGAAGCAGATGAAAAAATATAAAACCAACCAAAAGAACAAATGGATTTAAGTGGTTTTAGTACAATGGATCATATTCAGGACCAATGAATATGAGTTGTCATTATGCTTTGGATTTGTAGATTATGAAAAGACATTTGATTCTATAAGCATTTCTTCAGTGATTAAAGCATTAGATCATCAAGGTGCCACTGTTATATTCTGAAAAATATTTATAAAAATGCAACACAATGATTAAATTACATAATGATACTAGGAAAATTAACAATGAGAAGGATGTATGACAGAGTGACTTCATATCTCCATAACCTTTTATAGAAGTTTAGCAAGAAATATTTTATGGATTAAAATGGGGGGCTAAGGAAGTAAAAGTAAATGGAGATTATTTAACTTGTCTATGTTTTGCAGTTGATGTAGTTGTTTTTGTAAATAATGTTTTAGAGCTTCAAGAAATATTGCAAGAGTTATCAGATAATAAGAAAGTAGGATTAAAGTTAAATGTTAAAAAGACTAAAATAATGTTCAATGGATTTTATCAAAAGAAATAACGATGAATTAGAAGAAATTAATTACAAATACCTTGGTCATATTATTACAACAGATGGGAACATAATGAATGAAATTAATCATAGAATTTAACTTGATTGCAGTGCTTTTGGTAGAAATAACTTGATATTAAAAAAGAAATATGCCTATGTGTTTGAAAATAAAGGTTTTTAATAAATGTTTGGTAGTCGTGGAGGGACCGTACTGCCGCTGTCAGATGGGGCTGTGACACCATCAACAACCGGCCCGAAGCCTGCATGTGATAAATTTATATACGAAAGTGGCTCAAAATTGACAAATAAAAATGCCTGAGGCAATATATATCCAAGAAATACATCAAAAGTACAAATTATAAAAAAAAAAACCAAAAAAATGCTATAAAATTCAAATTAAAAAAAAAAAAATTCCACGGAAATATGAGAAAGACCTACCCCCCCCCCCCCAAATCAAAATTTCTTCACTTAAATCAAAAAATGCCTGAAGATATATATATCCAAGAAATACATCGAAAGTACAAATTATATAAAAAAAAACAAGAAAATGCTATAAAATCCTATAATAATTCAAATTTAAAAAATAAAGAAGTCCGTGATTAATCCACAAAGAAACATGGCGGACAAAGAGTGGGAAATCCAAAAACATCAAATTATTTACCTTTCAACATTTGCAAATATGAATTGGCAAATTAAGTAGCTTTCAATATTTGCAAATGATCAGATTTAAAAGCAACGGTTATATAAACAAAAAAGAATATTACTGGTGTGAAATTATGGCATCTCATCAAACGTAAAAATTACCCCCTCCCCCAATGAAAAATTTCTATCCAAAAATAACTGAAATGGACAAATTAAATCAAACAAATACTTCTAAAATACAAATAATAAAAATTTGATCAAAAATAATTAAAAGCAATGGTTATATAAACTAAAAAGAATATTACTGGTTTGAAATTATGGCATCTTATCAAATGCCAAACTTACTCCCTCCCCCAATGAAGAATTTCTATCCAAAAATAACTGAAATGGACAAATTAAATCAAAAAAATACTTCAAAAATACAAATAAAAAAAATTTGATCAAAAATAATTAAAAGCAACGATTATATAAACTAAAAAAAATATTACTGTTTTGAAATTATGGCATCTCATCAAACGTCAAACCTCCCCCCTCCCCCAATGTATAATTTCTATCCAAAAATAACTCAAATTATTTAGCTATAAAGCAATTAATTGTTATCTGGCTTTCAAATTATAGCATATCTAAATTGATCAAAATATTTAAATAATTAAAAAGCAATACACAAAAAATGGTAATCAACGTAAAAAATCAATACACAAAAAATAATTACCAAAGTCGTCCCAATCATTCGTAGTAGGCACTTGAATGTGTTCAGCATAAATATCCATTAAGAAGATTATTTTGATTTAGAATTTTGAAGCTTTGAACACACTTGAAGGCAGAAGTTTGAAGCTTTGGACACACTTGAATAGTAACAGAAGATTAAGTACCAATGGTTATTTTGTGTAAAAAAATCCAGCAAAGATGGCAGAATTTTGAAGCTTTGAACACACTTGATGGCATTTATACAATTATGAGTTTCTCAATGTCCTGCCTTGTTTACAACTCTTCTTTAATTAAAATTATCAAATAATAAATGATTCTTCAGCATTTTGACAAAGAGAAATGATTATCTTTAAAATATACTTTAGTACCATATTCTGGAAATTATATATAAGATGCATATTTCATTATGTTTTATTTAAACAAAGTTGCAAATTGAAATGTGATGTAATAGCTCTTTCTTACATTAAAAAAATATAGGCGCAAACAATGTACTTCCATGACTACCCTTTCACAAAATATAACACCACCAATGCAATTCAAAAAAATATTTTCTTAAAAATATACTTTAGTAATATATTCTGTGCACAGTAAATATATATATAAGATGCATATTTAATTATGTTTTATGTTTTATTTAAACAAAGTACAGCGTATTAGAAAAAAATAAAGGTGCATTTGCAACTTTGTTTAAATAAAACATAATTAAATATGCATTTTATATATATATATTTACTATGCACAGAATATATTACTAAAGTATATTTTTAAGAAAATATTTTCTCTTTGGCAAAATGATGAAAAATCATTTCGTATTTTGAATTGCATTGGTAGTGTTATATTTTGTGGAAGAGTAGTCGTGGAAGTACATTGTTTGCGCCTATATTTTTTTAATGTAAGAAAGAGCTATTATGTCACATTTCAATTTGCAACTTTGTTTAAATAAAATGTAATGAAATATGCATCTTATATATAATTTCTAGAATATGGTACTAAAGTATATTTTAAAAAAAATCATTTCTCTTTGTCAAAATGCTGAAGAATCATTTATTATTTGATAATTTTAATTAAAGAAGAGTTGTAAACAAGGCAGGCCATTGAGAAACTCATCATTGTGTAAATGGCGCAGAACAACTTGGAAGCAAAAGTTGGTAATATAAACTTGTTATAATTATTAATTAATAAATAATGAATAACTTAGTATAATTATATTTAATTACTTACTATGTGTTGTGAGTTATTATTTGCAAATAGTCTTTTTATTTTTTAAATATTAAATGTATATTTTTGAAAAGTTACTCAGTGATTGCCATATTTTTTTTATAATTCTTCATGCGGGAGGAGGGGGGGTTATCTATTAGTAATACACCAAATTCTGTATTTGCATTTTAATTATTTTTGATCAAATTTTTTTTATTTGTATTTTAGAAATATTTGTTTGATTTAATTTGTCCATTTCAATTATTTTTGGAAGAACTGCTTCATTGGGGGAGGGGGTAGGTTTGATGTTTGATGAGATACCATAATTTCAAACCAGTAATATTCTTTTTAGTTTATATAACCGTTGCTTTTAATTATTTTTGATCGAATTTTTTTTATTTGTATTTTAGAAGTATTTGTTTGATTTAATTTGTCCATTTCAGTTGAAAGGTAAATAATTTGATGTTTTTGGATTTCTTGCTCTCTCTCTCCACCATCCATTTCTTTTTGTACTTTCGATGTATTTCTTGGATATATATATTGCCTCAGACATTTTTATTTTTCGATTTAAGTGAAGAAATTTTAAATTGGGTGGGGGGTGGAGGGGTCTTTCTCGTATTTTCATGGAATTTTCTTTTTTTAATTTGAATTTTATAGCATTTTCTTGGTTTTTTTTTTATAATTTGTACTTTCGATGTATTTCTTGGATATATATTGCCTCAGGTTTTTTTATTTGTCAATTTTGAGCCACTTTTGTATATAAATTTATCACATGCAGGCTTCAGGCCGGTTGTTGATGGTGTCGCAGCGTCATCTGACGGTGGCAGTACGGTCCCTCCACGACTACCAAATGTTTTTTTTACCAGTTCTTACTTATGGATCTAAGACAGATATTAGACCATTCAATAAAGTATAAAGATGCATGTTAGGAGTAATAAGAAATCGAAAACAAAATACATAGGTAAAAGAATAAACAGATACTAGTGACATCATTGAAAAAATTAAGAGACTGAGGTGCAGTTGGGCTAAACATATTTCTAGGAGAAATGATAATAGATGGGCAGTTAAAATCTTAAATTGGATTCCAAAAGACTGTAAAAGACATAAGGAGATACAATAAAATCCCTATCTTAATCATATCAAGAACAGATAATTTTAAAATTGTTGAGATTAATAATTTATCAGAATAGTAATTGTTATATTTATTAAGAACGCTAAGATGATTGATCCAAACAAATGTAACCTGAAAATGAAAAATAACTGCTAGCCTTATTAAATATAAAACAATAAACATCACATGATGACCATTTTTTATGCTTGCTTATAACTGTTATTAAAACAGGCAAAAGCCAGAGTAATCAATGGATGCCAGAATGCTTGTGCATAAAATCCCCATCTAGTGCCTACTCATCCAATATCCCCAGACTAGTTTCTGGCTTGTGGCCTTCGTCAGTGAGGAGCCTTGGATCTGAGAGCTGCTCACTGACGAAGGCCATAAGCCAGAAACTAGTCTGGGGATATTGGATGAGTAGACACTAGATGGGGATTTTATGCACAAGCCTTCTGGCATCCATTGATTACTCTGGCTTGCACTGAGTGGCAATACGTATAGAGAGTTTTGCCAGTTTTAAATATAAAACACTTGAAGTTTTATTACAAAAAGTATTCTTCCATTATGTACACAATTATACATTTTGTGTAAATTTATAAGAATAGAGATTATATTATTAAGGTTTATAAGAATATGAATTAGAATCACACATCAGATAGTATTTGTTTGTTATTATTAATAATGTGGATAGAGCAATAACTCTCGCTAGTCCTCTTTATCTTTTGGGTACAGAGGTGCCCTTTCTCAACCATGCTCTCTCTGCTCGCACTCAGTTATATGGTTATAAAATATAGTTGTGAGAGCAAAAAATATACACCTTGTAATCAAACTATTGTATATTGTTATTTATAAAATCCTAAACAAATGATGAAAATATGTGTAAGACTTTGATCATTTATCTTTTTCACATGTCTTTGCTCATATGTTCCAAAAAAGTGTGATGAAATAGAAGTTTTCACTATATACTAAAATGTATATATGAAGTTAAAAATATATCCCAAAAAAAAAAAGAAGTTAACATTACAATATGAGCTATGTAGGTCTTACTCATTTGAAAAAAAAAAGTGAACTGGGTATTTCAAAAATGCAACCAGAGTGAGAAAGGTTGGTCTGACTTCTGAGCGGATGGATAGTTGTGATATGATTGAGCTAAGGTGAAAGATGCATCAACTTTATTTTTATTATTATTTAAAAAACAAAATTTAATATTGTTATTGGGAAAAAATGTTTTAAAATCTACATGTGGCACAAAAATAAATACTACTCACCTAATCGAATAATCTCTTTATAAGCATTTGATGGCAATCCTCCATTACAACCTTCATCCAACTTATCACAATCAACAAGCTCTAAAGATAATATATATATATATATAATAACTTATTAAATCTCTAAATAGTTTTATTAGCAAGCAGAATTTCGGTGTAATTCTGGATAATAATGGACTATTTTAAAATTGATCACTACTGAGACTAATAAAAAAAAGCTTCCATTATTTATCATATATATATAAAATAGATTTTCTAATGGAAATAATACGCAAATTCTATAGTTTTTAGATTATTTAATCTAATAAAAAATTGAAAAAAAAATGTCACTGCTATTGAGATAAAGTCTGGAATCAAAACTAAATACTCAACTCAGATAATGTTATATCAAACCTAGTTAAAACTTCATTGGTTTAATAAATAAAAATCTGATAGAATAGATTATTGATTTTTTTAAGATTTGTTTTCTTTTAAATAGTTGTCACTACAATGACCAAATAGTAATTGCACAGATGTCTGAATAATCCAAAGTTACAGGTTTAGTTTCAGAAACTTTTAGTTCTTGAATCTGTAGCTTTACCATTGTACTAAATCACCTATTTATTCCCAGACAAAATATACTAAAAAATTATCTGATTTGCTTTTCAAATCAATCCCACCTGAATAAATATTTATAAGGTAAACTAACACTCAGCAATAATAACAATTTATAACTTCTCTTCCACTAATAATAAAGTTTGCATCATATAATCATATTTTTGACTTTTACAATCAGCATACTGATATTCATCAGACAATCTTTTTTTAAGCTAAAAAATAACTATATAGTTATTTATTGGATAACTAAGTTAAGTCTGTCATCTACCTTAAAGAAAAATCCTTAACTTGTTTGTGAATTTTCATCTAACCAAGACTTGAACTTCAGGTTGTGGGCAATATTTAAAAGATATTAGTTTTATCCCTATCTAAAAATTAACATAACAAAGTTAGAAAGAAAATTAAAATTTTAATGATAAATAAAGCTCTAACTATAAGTAAAATGATAAATTAGATGTGAATATTCAGCATTTTTTTTAATAGCTAATAAGAATGAATACTTTAAGAAATAGAATAAAAATATATATAACTCACCTTGTTCTGAAAGGGATATAAGTTGCTTTTTGCGAACAGCCCAAATACCTTCTATGTTTCCAGTAGCAGAAAATGCCCAGCATGAACCACAAAAACCCTACATTGGTTTAAAAAATATAATAAAGATGCTCAATCAGTAAAGGTTATGTATAATACTTCATTTTCAATTACAATTAAAGTCTACCGTACCTGATCCTTCACAGAAGTAACCACATTATGATCTCGCCAATCAAATTCTGGTGGTGGATCTTCTTTAGGGATCTCTGCTTCTTTCATGGGATACTTGGGATATTTCCACATTGGAGATAAATAATATTTTTTGAATTCTTCTTCTGCAAAATTTTAAAATATATATAAACTTTGATCAAAAATATTCTGAATGTTTTATTCATCTTTCTATAAATTCTTTAGTATTTATTCAGTTCAAGCTCATTTGTTTTTAATTGCGTAAACTGAAAATACATAAATTCAAATGCAAATATTGGACCAACTTATTTCAAAGGCTTCTTAGATATCCTTTAAAATCTATTTATTCTTGAATTAAACTGAATCATTTTTATATTCTGTGCTAAAGCATCTCTTCAGACTATCTTCTCCAAATCTCCAATCTGCAAATCTATTCTTTATTTAAGTATCCCATTACTTTCTTTTAAAAATCTTCATTTACTTTTTTCTTTTTCCTTCTTTTCATTAACTCTTTACACTTAACATATAAATAAAGTGACTTAGTTTCTTTAATTCCTTATACAAGTTTTACTTCCATAAACCTTTGTAGTGTTTATTTGTATTCTTACCAACATATTTTAATTTCTCAATTCTACATCCTAAAATCATTTAAGTTTCAATTCTATAGAAAAAGATGTTCTAAATAAGGCAAATGGTAAGCCTCTTTTAATTGTTAATTAAAAAAAAAAAACTTCTTAATATTATTAAATGCCTTTTTAATTATTACAATTGGTAATCCAATTTCTTGGTAATTTATTTTTTACTATAAATTTCTTAAAAATAAATAATTTTTATGATATGCATCTTAACATTAAACGAAAAGAGTTTGCATTTAAATTCTCTATTCAAATCATAACTTATTTAAAAAAAAAAAGAATTCTAAATATAACTTTATGGTAATTAAATTAATCCTTACAGTAAGTGAAGCAAGTACTATACATTATGCATATTAATCTACAAAACTCATCAACATTTATGATGCAGCTTTAAATACTAAGAAGCTAAAATAGTTTGTGTTAAAGAGACATCCAGAAAATGCTATCACTAGACACTTGTTAATAAGAATTCCTTGATAAAAAAAAAAAGAGAGAAAGAAGGGGGAAAAAATGTTACAAATGAGTTTTGGGATGACTATTTAAATTAATCTATGAAATACAGTCCCATTCATATACATATTAGCCCTTTATTCTATTCAATTGGTATCTAGTGAAACAGTCTTCAATTTCTTCTGCAGTTAAATCTTTCTCTTTCTAAAAAAACCCATTACTCTACTTAATCATAGCTCTCCACTTTATTATATTCTCATCTATATTCTACCAATAAAAGAAGTAATACAGCAATTTAATTGTTAATAATGTCTTTATCTCTCTCATAAAAATTATGTTCAAATTTCACCATAATTTTTTTCTTGAAAGTGTTACTTATTAGGTATTTCATAAGCTTAATTCAACATAGATATCAGTATCATCATGTTTAGCAAGATGATAAGGATTCTGAATAGTCTTATGATTTTGCTATCATATTTTCAGAATATCTTCTTAATTATATTATTCTACAGTTCAGCTAATACTACCTGTTTCAGATATATAAACTAACACATATATACACATTATATAATCCAAAACGAACTCAACACTCCCTACAAAATAAAATTAGAAATAAGTCCTTCGTGTTTGCTATTTTTATAATTTGAAATTAATTTTAGTTATTTTAATATTTTAAAATGTTACACTCAAAAGTGAAGACTATGAGTAACATGAATAGAAAACATTTACATGAAACTGTAGCAAAAACACTTAAAAGTCTCTAATATTAAGTAATCACTAAAATCCTCTCACAAGAGAGAATATCTTAGAAATACATAGAACTTTGAATTTATGATCAGAAAGAGATTATAATTTTGTTATACTTTCTCTTAATAATTATTTTAATTTCTCAAACCTGTTAAGAGGACATGTGTGATAATTATTATACAATTTCCTTACCAACACATATTTTTTGTTGAAGTCAGATCCCATACATTTTCCATATTAAATTCACTTTTTTCTACTATGCTTTTAAATTAAGATAAAAGAGCTAAGAAAATATTTGCATTGTAATATAATTTAACATGATGCAGAAATATAAGCAATAAAAAAAAAAAATCAAAAAATATAAATATACATAATAGAAAACTTTTTAGAATGGATTATAGAGAAGAATAAAAAAATAAATATTGGAAAGAGAGGAAGTTATAAGAAACTGCACAAAACATATATAGAAAAGAAATAAAATTATGAAGAAATGTCAGAAAGCAATAAAGAAAAAATTATTGGATATATTAAAAATAAAAATTGATATAATTATAGAGTGGAAAATATGACAAAATAGAAATGATAATTTGATAAAGGGAATGAGATATGGTAATAAAACGATTGTATAAAATAATTATTTTGTCCACATCAATGCTATGCCCATCTACAGATATACAATTTATTGTTTTACCCCTTAAAGTTTTCTCCAAAATATTCTTTATATTTCCTCTAAACTTTAAATATCTTTCAATTTCTGTTACTGACATTCCCATGCAAATAAAAAGCTATTTTTATACAAAAAAAAAACAAAAAACAAATATAAAAACAGTTTTATACAATAAATCAAAATATAATAAATATGTTCTTGGCAAGTGCTTCATCCTTATCAGATCACAGAAAAAAATTGAAATAATTTACTTCCAAATTAATCAAAAAAATATTGTAAACTAATTATTTTTTATGTATTTAATTTTTTTTTCCTAAATAAATACAAAAAGTCGTTTTTATTAGATAGTGTTTCCAAATATAATATTTAATATTTTTGAAATACAAGCATAATTCATATATTTGAAGTTTAAATGTAAATAAGGGGATTTGAAAACAGACTTTCAAGCTTCTTTCAACTATCCACTCTATTTCATATAACTGATACACATGGCCATATACATGTGAAAAAGATAATTGATCTCTAATATGTGTATTTCATGCTAAACCAGCACTTAACAATTCTCTTTATTTTGGCAACTCACAAATACGAAAAATCAAAATAAAAAAAATAAAAAATTTTTTTTAACTATCCAGAAATGTTGTTTCTTTTTCTTTTTCTCTGACAAATACAATTCTACAAAATCATACAAAAAAAAATTCCCCATTTTGTATGACAATGAAAACTATGACAACAAATATACTATTTGACCTGAAATGGTCGCTCTCGCGTCTAGATTACCGTTTTTGTTATTTTTCCATCACATCACTGTAATAAACATGTTACATCTAAAAATGTATTTATTTTTATTTCATGCTTTTATAAATCTAAACAATGGCAACAGCAAATCAATAATTTCATAAAAATCAAAACTTATTTATTATAAAATAAATATGTGAAGTTATAATCTGTTTAGATGCTTCAAATTACTTTTTTGTCCAATTTATGTTGCACCCACCTAAGTGATGCCCAAATCTTTGACAATTTTTAAATCAGGCAATAATCAAGGAATGACCATGCATTTGCCACTGTCTTGCTTAGCAATATTTACATGGAAGAACTTGAAACCACAGCCATAAATGTTACTTCTTTTTCACTTATAAAGTATGGTTTTGCTATATTGATAATACATTTGTTGTATGGTCGCATGTGAAGCATAATTATAGTCATTCTGAATGCACATCAACAATGTATTCCCTTCAATTAACATTCTTAGCAACAGTTTATAGAAAACCAACACACACTGGTAAGTATTTGGCATATACATCAAATCACACCAGAGGCATAAAATATGGAATTATACTATCACTGTGGAATAGAGTAAAGGAAATTTGTTCAGAAACCAGTGATTTGGAAAATGAAAAGATCTACATAAAACAAACTTTCATAAAGAATGGAAACCTATCAGTTGTCATCAAGAAAATCTTTAATAGACAACAAATAGACACTGACAGGAAAAACTATTATTGGTATTGTAGTGTATCCATATACATCAGGAATGGTGGACAAATTAAAGAAAATCTACAATCAATATAACATTAGAACAGCTTGTATCCATATACATCAGGAATGGTGGACAAATTAAAGAAAATCTACAATCAATATAACATTAGAACAGCTTCCTGAAGTCATACCACACTTCATGGAATTCTAACTTCTACAAAGTCTAAACTTGAAATGCTGAAAAACAAAAACTGCATCTATAAAATACCATGAGAATGAGGAAGGAAGTATATTAGTAAGACTAGTTGCTCTGTTGAACAATAATTGAAAGAACACAAACTAATGGCTGAAAAAGAAAAAACAGATATATCTAAAGTAGTAGACCTTGTATGTATTAATAAATATATGTTCGATTGGGAAAATACAGAAATATTGGAAAGGAAAAGATGCAAAAAAGAAATTCAAAGATGCTGCTCATGTAACAATGTCAAATAATCCTATAAGTCAACCCAGTGTCATAATACATAATATCTGGAAGCCTTTAATTAACCTTACTCTTAGAAAAAAAGTATTTAAAAAAAGAAGTGGAGAAATCAGGAGGATTTGAACCAACCCTCATAGATAAATATATGAAATTTCTATTGACTGTTGCATTTGATAGAATAGCTCAGTTAGTTAAAATGTTGCCTTAAAATCCAATATTCAAGAATCTAAAGGTGTAAGTTTGATTCCTATGCTAATATTTTCACTGGTTAAGTCAGCAACACCTGAAGAAGAATTGAAAATAATACTACTTGAAACATTGTACAATCTATGAGATCTATTTGAGTGTTAATACTAACAGTTGTTTGTATTTGAAAAGTTTAAATAAAGTTTAAAACTTTCTATATATTCAACATTTAATGATAGATGATGGAAATAGTCCAACATATTATCTCATTTAATATTACTTTACCTGATAAATCAGCAAATTTTGTTGCTCCATAAGTGGCAGTACCCTGCTCATTTCGCTGAAGAATTCTAGCTTTTTTCATGTTTTCTTGAAATATTTTATAACGATTAGCATATTCTATAAACAAAGAGCATTATAATATTCTATAAAAATTTTTTACTAAATACAATAATAGTAAAACTTTGGAGATAAAATCTCTACCCTTATTTGCTTATATATGCTATTAAAAATTTGATTTTAATTAATAAATAATATATATATATAAATGGCATAAAATATATATATAAAAAACAGAAAGATGATCATTAAATAAATAATGTTAATAAAAAATAATATAAATTTACATACTTTACAACCTTATTTATTTAAAATAGTTTAGGACAATATTAAATTTATCTACGTACTAAAGCAAATTATATGAATGATTTTTTTTAATATAAATTGCAATTAAAAAAACATATACCCAAATAATTTTAATAAATTTTTAGTATTATCATATATTCCTAATTATTAAAGACTTTTTTAAAAAAATAAAATGCTTACTATCAATGTTTTGCACAAGCCTAACAAAAAAACTTTTAATTTTATTAAAATCAAGGACAATTTCTTAGCAAAACTAGAATAAAAATAAAGTCATAAAAATATTAATATATTGTTATAACAATATTTTCTTCCAGAATAAAAGATAAGAGATGAGGATATTTGCAAATCATATTTATAATTAGTTAATATGTGTTCAAGTAATATTTAAGTAAAAATTTGTAGACTTAGTATGGCAGATCATTTCAACTGATTAAACTATTTTTAATTTTTTTCCAATTGAGAATCAATCCAAGAATCTTTTAGCTTTTGAGTTCACTATTCTCATTACTGAATTCAAAGTTCACAGATCAATGGCTACATGAACAATATAATAGCATTGATTATAATTTTACATTCTTAAAAATAGCATGTCACTATTCTTTAAGAACTATATATAGAATACATTAATCAGTCTGCTAGCTTAAAATTTTAACCAAATATAAAAACATCCATTCTGACTTGCATCAAACATTAAAATTTATAGGGAATAATTATATATTAGCTAGTATATGTTTCTGTAAATATTAATAAAAGAACAATGAATAATTATTAATAAAAAATAAATAAAATCTTTAGTTAATTTTCATTGTTATTCTTTATATTTTTAAATTAGATATTCTAGTATTTATGAGTTTACTTCTTTTGGAGCATATTTTTAAGTCATGATTTAAAATTGCAGTCTTCATCAATGGTTATATGTACAACATTCACCATTTGGAAAAATTTGTTGTTTTAAATATCTACTTTAACAATAACACTTTCTTGGTTTCATTCCCAGACTTCATGTCTCCACAATTCAAATAATTGTAAATTTTAGTGATCTTCGTTACAATTGTTTCAATCATTGGAATTCTCCATTCGCAGAAGCATTCTTTTTTCTTTTGATAAGACAGTTTCACAATCTATTTTCAAAAAGTCTGAGCTAATCAGTAAGTGCACAAATTATAACTTACACAAATTTCACACTTCTTTTTCATTTACAATGTCAAATCTGACAGTGTTTCTAGAAAAAATATTGATCCCATGTTTGAAAAAGTTTTCTTATAAAATTTTGGAGTAAATTTGGCAAATAATTCTGAATAATAATATTTATGATCGACCCTTATTATTTGTTCTGCACCCAAAAATTGAAAAAAATGTCTAGGTAATGAAAGTACTAGGACCAAGCAATGTTTGGAAGTTAGCCAATTAATGTCTTGGATCTGACAAAATGAGAAACAGACTTAATGATAATGGCAATAGTAAAGTCTATAAGGAAATGTAATCCCAAACTTCTTGTTAAGATCCTAATTATTATTATTCCAATCAAAAACAGCTTTCTCGTAGACTTATAAAACTAATTTCCAACTAAATATTAGAATTAAATAATATGAAGAGGTTTTAATCTATCTGTTTTAAATGATGCAGAAACTAAAAATAACATAAAAAATATGTGGAAATGAAAAGTAATGATATCATATCTAAACAGATAATATAGAAATAATACTGGTTGAATGTAGATTCTTAGTTTCTTTACAAAAGATTGTGAAAAGTTAAAGTGATAATAAGATAAATGTCATACTTTTAAAAAATGTTAACATATAACATAATTTTTTTTTTAAGTATATAAAACTGCATAAAAAAAATATTGCAATTTCCTAATCTATAAAATATCCTAAAAACTTATTGATTGATCCTAACAATATATGTACATATAACTTTGAATGCCAAGCATTAGAAATAACAAGTTGAGATTTGACCCAATTCATAACCCTATCATTGTGCTAAACTCATAAGTCAAAAATGATTACCATATATATAAACAGATATAATCAAGTATATTCTATACCAGAGGTGGCCAACTTTTGTGTTCATAAGATCTACTTTTTATTTTTAAAATGTGTTGCAATCGATTTGTTGTCATAGGCGATCGATTTGTTATCATAGACGTAATCTAAGAGGAGGGAGGTGTGAAATGCATACTATTTTTATATATCTACCTAGTAAAAAATAACAATTATTTAACGGGCCAAAAAAACTCATGTCTCCGGGGAATTAAAGCAACATGAGTAATTTATTAACAATATTTATTAATTCAAATTAGCTACATTAAATCAAGATTAAAAATATTAAGTACAGAAATGTTTTATTAATTAATTATTAATAATTTTAAATAATAATAATAAATAATCAAGAAAAACTTTTATTGATTACCAACAATTCTTAATCATGTTTCAAATATAGATTTCTAGACAAAATGCTTTATAATGTTTATGGCTAATTAAAATATTGTACTAATAAAAAT
>JAQFVV010001347.1:0-78778 GCA_028023455.1 Epiperipatus broadwayi | reverse complement strand
TAGATTGTGGCCCTCAATGTGATTGGCCTGATGTGTAGTGGAGCAACACGCGATGACAAGGGTAGATTGTGGCGGCCCAACTTTAGGGGCCTGATGTGTTAGAAAAAGGGCAGAATATATATATATATGTAATAAATAAAGTTTGATATCTGTATTCGTTTCACAATATATGTAATACACAAATCAATATATATATCAAAATACAGTACAATTTATATAAATTATATTCTTTTAGAAGTACTTTCGACTATACACTTTGTAGTCTTTATCAACTATATAACATTGAATAATCAAAATGAGACAACCCTTAACAATACCCATAGTTCAATTCAGATTTCCCACAATTCTGTTATCTTAACATTTGATGACTGGCGATTCATTAACATTTGACGATTTCTTGAAATCAACATAGCCTCTTTTATTTTACGTTTATTATGACAACGTTCAATTTGAATAATTTTCATATTTTTGTAATCAAATTTAAATCCATATTGACAAGATTTATTATGATCAAAAATTAATTTTGATATTTTTATTTTTAATTTTATTATAGTGTTGATTTCTTTTAAATCATTTAATAATATTAGCAATTGCCAATATTATTATTTAAATTTGATTACAAAAATATGAAAATTATTCAAATTGAACGTTGTCATAATAAACGTAAAATAAAAGAGGCTATGTTGATTTCAAGAAATCGTCAAATGTTAATGAATCGCCAGTCATCAAATGTTAAGATAACAGAATTGTGGGAAATCTGAATTGAACTATGGGTATTGTTAAGGGTTATCTCGTTTTGATTATTCAACATTATATAGTTGATAAAGACTACAAAGTGTATAGTCGAAAGTACTTCTAAAAGAATATAATTTATATAAATTGTACTGTATTTTGATATATATATTGATTTGTGTATTACATATATATATATATATATATATATATATCACTTTCAAATCACCAATCACAATGTTAAGATACTTCAGCAGTGTCCTCTGTGAATAAATATAAATTCCAAACTTCAAATATCTAAACTTAAAAGGGGTATTTTAGTTTAGCTGTTTGAAGTTCATAATTTATATGTATTCACAGAGGGCATTGCTAAAACATCTTGACATTGTGATTGGTGATTTGAATGTTGCTTTTGGCATATTTGTCATTATCATATTTTCATATGTATTAAAGGTGAATGAGAGGTAAGTGGAATTGTGGGTAATATTTTGTTTAAATATGTTGTTATTTTGTAGTTCTATACATTTGAGCAGTGAAACTATTGGTAGTGTTTTAGAGTTTATTTTCTAGGCTAGTCTGGTTGAATTCTGAATTTGGTGTAATTTTCATTATTTATTGACTAGTTTAGTTTAATACTAATATTTAATTCGATTCCATATATATATATATGGTTGTAATGTAATATTTTTAATGGATGTTTTAAATGGAAAGATTTAATGTGTGGAGTTATCCATTTTATAATTATTTAAATTGAAAGCACTTAACCTAAAACAATAGTTAATAAAAATTAAATGCCTAGGTCAAGTGTTAAAGTAAAAGCAGATAGGGTTGACACAATCAAAAGAAGGATCCAATAAAGGATTTTCTTTAAAAGCCACTCTAGATGTAATATAACAAAGCTTTGGAGTTTAGATTTATAGGTGTAAGAAATCAAAATTTAGCACACTTTTCAATTTTCTTATTATAATAAATTTTAGGTTATGTATTATATCCTGTCAGTTTTTACTTTAACAACTTACCTGGGGCAATTGGCTTTCCTTAGATATTATTATTGGTTATGTATTTTCCATATATATATATATATATATATATATATATATATATATATATATATATATATATATATATATATATATATATATATATATATATATATATGTAAACTGTAAACAATCAGTACCCTATGACTGATTAGAAGCCAATACATTGGATAAGCCAAAATCTGTTAATGTAACCTTCCAAAAAATGACCAACTAACCATAAAATAAAATATAGTTTAAACATAAATCTGGATTAGTATAAGATCTCTAAGGCACCAAATAAACATATAATTTAAGATAAGTCCTCTTGTAGGACTAAGTGAACAATATGTAAATAAATTCTCTTATGGACTAAGTACACATTAATTAAAACCTTATTTATAAGATGTGGATAAACCAATGATTGATTGATAAGTCTTAGTTAAATTCCATAAACAATAGTAATAATAATCTCAGGATTCTTAAATATTAAACAATTCAGTTGTAAAGAATACTAGCTTTGCAATAATAATCTAAAAACAGAGTTTCCAAACTTTTTTCAGCTGCAGATCCATTTACCAAAACTTTTAAAACCATCAACTCTATATTTATTTACTTTATTTACTCAAATAATAAATTTGTACAATACTCTATATTGTAACAGTCAAGTTTGTACATTCGCGTAACAGAATTCAGAATCCAAGCAAAAGAGACCGAAGCTGACCAGACTAGGACTGTAACCTCCCGAGTCCGACCGCACTTCAACTCGTAAGCCAGGACTCCAAGACTCAAGACCCTACGAATGACCACCTTGAACTTACACGTAGTATACCTCTTTCCACACGGCCGACATAGGTCACGGAGAAGCAATGAGACTCATAACAAAAAATGGAATTTATTAACTATATATATTTAAAACTAATTAATGCATCAGAAATCACATATATAATATAAAGAATTTTGAATTGGATTGAAATAAATGAGATCGAGATCAGAGTAATTTATTAAATTGTATGTTTATTTTTGCAGATTAAATTTGACGATTTTATCTATATTATTCTTGCATTTTACAATTAAAATGCGCGTAGCATCTAACATTTTGGAGAGCGCTTTAACCTTCTCCCCTTACAATTAAAATTATTTTACATTTGTTATTTTATTTGATGAAGTTAAATATTGTTTTCATCATTTACTTTATTATCTTATTGATCAGTCACTGCATTGTAGCTATGGGGCAGATTATGCTAATCCCTCTTATTTCATGGTTTTCAGCTAAGTAATCAGACGAAGCCTTGTTGTCACATATATGTGAAACATTTATAGTCAATTTTATCTATAATATTATTTCAAACTATTGTACATGAGACCGAAACTAGCTCTTGAATATGTCAGACAATGGCTGAAACTTAATTTAAGGGAGGAAGAGTTGGCAACCAAAAGACCCAATGCGCTATAGCGCTGGTAAACAGTTATACTAAATGTCGCTCTGCGGATGGATTAATATTTAGGGTTTTGTGATCAACACCGGAGCCCTATGACCGATCGCCATGCTGCTAAAGAGGGTTGGGGTAGCTAACACTATTGCCTGGAATTTGACGTCAGGTCTTATTCGTGTGCGACCCAAGGAGTGTAAGAGGGATGGCCGTTCCGAGTCCCATCTTAAAGAAAAATGCAACATAACGAGAAAGTTTAAATGTATAATAAAATTATCACATCCGCCAAGCAAAAGAGTTGAAATAATTTAATATTTAGCCACGAGAACGATAGCTAATCAGTGGAATCATTAGCGCCAACTCTAATATAGCATTTTTAATATCATATGCTATACGTGGGCGTACTTTTAAATATTCTTTGCTTTCTAGTTTCAATCTCAAATAACACATTTGATTACGCGATTAATTAATAAAAACAAAAAAGGGGAAAAAAGTATATTTGGAGGGCTTTTACAAAATGAAATAAATAACAAATATACTTATTCAAGGCTTGGATATTGCTTAGTGAAAATTAAATTGAAATTTACTTTGGGTTAAAACAAGATTCCCATTTTAAAATTGCAAACAAATAATTAAATAATCAAGGTCAAAATAATAATCAGCACATAGCCAATTCTTAACAGTTATTTAAGAGGGTTTCGAAACAGCGTGCATTAAGCTACGATAAATAATTATTAAATGAAGAGGGGTCATTCTCTCTTCTCTTTATTATTAATATTGAATGCCCGCTGTTTCGAGGCATTAGCATATAATTTATATTTTAAAATAAAAAAAGAAATAAAGAAACCATAGTCACAACTGCAGTGAGAAAATTGAAAATAAAATTATTAAAATCATTTAGTTAGGAAACATTAGAAAGTAGGTCAGAATTATATATAAAAAAAAATAATTACATTTAAGAATAAAATTTTACATTTAGCAATTTAAATTTACTTGAATTCAAGATTTTAGAATTAAAATAAATTTTATAAGTCTAGACTTAAAGAAAAATGAATATATTGAACTGCAGTTAGAAATGGTAAGGTTACCGGTCATCTTGTAGTACTTGAGCTGGAGTTACGGGAGTCTTTGTGGCGGCTTGCGGCATCATCTTCTTCCCACTGTTAGAGCGGAGCTGTTATGGCGGCATACTGGTGATGGTAGTTTTAGGATGGAAGTAAAGGCCCGTCGCCTTCACTCTGGAGCTTAGCCAAGGCTGCCTGTTTTAGCCCGACATTTTCTCTCGCACAGTTTTAAAAATTATTGTCTTAACTGGATGTCAAAATGTTCACGGTTGCTTTTGGTTCAGGATACACGCTGGATTCCAAAGCTTAACGATGATCAAAGAGGGCAAAACTTCACCGATGTAGCATTCAAGCTGTAAAGATTTCACAGATTCAAAGCGGTCAAGGTTTCCCAAAAAGTAAAGTTCTAAGATGGCTCCTCCACTTTACATGGCCTTTTTAAATGATCGCCTTATCAGCCCACACACCTTGGAATTTAATCTCCATCAAGATTACAAAATTTTTAATTTGCTTATGAAATTAGTGGTTGACTTCAAACATGCTGACATTCCTTTTAGGTGTTATAACTTTTCTCTGATTATCAACTTTTAATTAAATCGAATTTTAATCAGTTTAATCCGATACTAGATTTTATTTTTAATTAGTCAGGAATTTTGTTCTGATTTTATAATTTATGTGTAAAATCCCTGCTGTAAACATATTTTTAATTAGCGAGGTCTCCAAAATAATTTAGAATCAATTAGCTAGATTATTTTAAAATTGGCTTTTCTTTTTAGAAACCTAAGGCAGGTGTGGCATATCCTGATACAATTGTTTACAGCAAAAACTTTACTAAACTTTTAATTCTCCGAAAATACTTTTATTTTTAGAAAAAAAATCTTTTTTCTTTTTAAAAAGAAACTTGTCAGCGCATTTGCAATCAATCACCCTTTCAATGTGTTTTTACATTAAATTGGTTTATAATAAAAATGAAACTTAAAATTTAATAAATATTTTAATCACGCCACTATGCTATATATGTATATTCAATATAGGTGGATTATATTCCCACATACGAATTTAAGTAATAAATTAATAAATTGACGCTACATTATTACTGTTTAAAAATATTACGCGATAAAATTATACGCTATAACTCTGGCAATACTATTCACTTATAGCGTTCTTTCGTATGTGCGTATATAATGCTGTTTATATAGCCGTGATTGCAATTTTTAGCTTACAAATCTTAATTTAGACTTATTAAACAGGTTTGAACTTAGCACAGACGAGTGGGTTATTAGGATGGTTGGTGAAACGGTGAGGGACTTGAAGACAACCGTTTCAATATTAAATATTTCACTAGATATCAAACTTTTCATTTTCTTAGAAAAGGTAAAAGGACTACAGAATATGGCAGAATCTTGCACAACATTTAGTATCAAAACCTGCATTAACAAAAATTAAAGCAAAAAAATATGAGCAGAGTTTTTTTTAATTTTTGACATTTATGAAATTAACATGTAAATTCAAAATAAGTACAAATATTGAAATCACTTTTTTAAACATAAAAATGAAGTGAAAAAACCAACATATTCAGAAAGAATAAAACATCAACAAAATTACAAAATGAAGATTTTAATCAGAATTATAAAAATAATAATACCAAAAAAATTAGCTTGGAAAACTGAATTTAATGAGATGGGTGCACCTGATGATCTGTCAACAATTTATTTATGTTTGGTTATAAATTAGTCAGTTGCATTCTCAAATCTCCACATTCAGTGATATGCAATCGATTGTCTGTTTTAAAGCAGGTTTAAAACTACACTGAAGACTCTTTCTATCAGATACAGTGATGGAAATATCACAAATACTTTTGTACGATAATCCATAGAGCTGGATACAGAGGTAGAATATCTTGTTGCAGCCAAAACTTTTTGATAACCCTGTTTGAATTATATCTTGAGATCCTCATTCATAATGATGGATATCAGTTCATGTTACAAAATTATATTTGGTTCTGCACTAGTAGTGTATGGAATTATTATCCAGTCTGGTATTTCTAATTATAGAATATCTTTGAACCTTGTTTTGAAATCTAGTGAAGAGTCTCCAAGTGGTTGACATACAGCAAAATGTTTTCTTCCTGGATTGTGGCTAAGAATTGGGAACTGGAAAAGCTCAGATCTTACAATATTTTGCTTAAAAACATTAATCTGGCAACAAAAGCTGATATAACCAATTTTGCTTTGATAAGATTCATCTTCTTGCAGTTATAAATTAACAACTTTAAATTTGCCAAATAAATTACTTAAATAAGCAATATTTGTTTTACTCTTAAATAAATTTTCTTTCAAACTGGAATTATCATCTTCCAAAAACTCTAAAACAGATTAAAAAAGTGCAAAAAATCTCACCAAACATAAATCTTTTGAAAGCCAATAGACTTTGGTATGGAAAAACAATCAACAGAAATCTTTATTGTTTTTCTCACATAATTGAGTGAACATTCTAGTGTTCAAAACATTATTTCGAATTTTGTTCACGGCTGTTACAACAAACTGAAGTGATTGATGCAATTTGTCATTAAGGTTCTTGGCTACTAAATGTTGCCTATGAATTATGCAGTGAACTACAAGCACTTCAGTTATGTATTGTTTCAGGTAACTTATCAAACTGCAATGATGACTAACCATAGTTGGGACTTCATCTGTTCTAACAGACATTATATTTGTCAATGGAATCACTTTTTTTCTGAAAAATAGCTCCTCTTAATTAAAAATCAATTCAACTCTGGGGTCAGTTTCTAAAGTTCTAGCAAAAAACAGATCTTTATGCACTCCTGCTCTGAATAAAATATATGTATGCCAGCAATAATAAAAGCTTCATTACTGGGTAATGTTGACCCATCCAATTGAAGAAAAACGTTTTTATGCAAATGACACACAAATAGTTTTCAGTTTTCCACATCAGGACTCATTTTGTCAATACATCTTTGAACTGTATTATTGCCTGAAGGAATCCATTTTATAATATTTTGTGCAGATTTGTGTAGCACAGTGTCAATACCCCCATGATGTCTGATAGAATCAGTTTCTCCCCCATGGTATGTGGCTCACCAGACTTCACAATGAGTAGGGATATGTTGAACGATTCCCTTAATCATCATTTTGCTTTGATGATGAATCAAACATGTTATCTGTCACAATTGTCTTCAGAATTTTATCTCTAAGTGATTGAATGTATGACACATCTTTTTCTTTTTTCTCAGGATGAATTCTGTTCAAGTAATCTACTCGTTTTGATAGCTTCATAACATCATTGCTAAAGATTTTTTCACATATGAGGCACATTGGTAAATGTTTGTTTGATAATGATGGGACAAATCCTAGTTTTAAATATTCCAAGTTATACTGTCTGCATTTCCTTTTTTGTTCATTATATTATTATCATAAGAAATAAAAGCTTTTATTAACAAACAATTTTGACAGCCCCTGTGATAAAAAAATTATTAAGTATGTACTTACTTGAAACAGAAAATTTTTGTTCAAACTTGAATAAATAAACTGTATCCTCTGATTTTCATTTTTGTAGTACTGCTTCTCAATAAATAATTATATTTAAAGTTCAAGTCACAAACAAGTATATATCACATAGTGTTTTATAAAAGCATGACCATACAAGACTGATAGATTCTGCTAATATCAAATATCATCAAGTACATGCATGCTCACACTTGCTTTGATAGATTCAATAAGACAATGCACAGAAATGTTTGTGCTACATGTATTTTCCTGCATTCTTATGTGTGACTTTTTTAATTACATATTTTACCTTTTTATTCCTAAGTTTGGTATGTAATGTGTTTTTATCTAAAAAGTGCTTTTTTGAATTATTTTATTTCTTAATTAGGTATCTATTGGAATCAGAGATATTTTGAAGTAACAAACAAATAAGGGGGTCTATTTTTGCTGTAATTGATTCTCAAATTTTTTTATTGAAACTATCGACCCCTGGAAAATTCAAATCCATTCCAGGGGGTCAATATAGACCATTTTGGGAACATCTTGATATAAAATAATTCAGATTTTTTTAATTATTTACCAGCGGTCATAACAATGAGATTTGTTTCTTTAACATCTTATCAACACTCTTCTTTTATTGCAAAGTACAAATTTATCTAAAGATGGGTTAAACATAATATTGCCTAGCAAAAATTAACTCTTATTTTGATTCTTATGTCACTGGCTAAATAAAATCAAGTTGTTTTTTTAATTTTAAAATAATTATATAACAATAGCAACGCTAAAGTACTGCAGTAGGTAAAAACGAATTTTGTTACATCAAATACATTACTAAGTACTCTAACATCAACCACAATAAAGTAATCTTATATGAATCTAATTGCACATATAATAGATTGCATGAATTGTATCAATATGTCAACTTCAAAATAATATGTACTTTTGTTTGCTCTTTTATTATTTGAATGGATTTTTTGGTATATGGATATAACAAATGGCAACGGACAAAGAAACGGAATTAAAAAATAAACTAAACATTTATTACAAAAGATAAATATATTTCTTTTAGTTTACAATTTGACAAATATATATATAACTTATTTACTAATATTTTTAAAAAAAATTAATGAAACCTCTACATCAATTATTATATCAGTGAGATATTATATACGTATAATATATTATATCTGTGATATACTTAGATTATATAGATAAATAAACAAAGAGAAACCCCCTACAATTGAATTTAGTGGTCACTGATACATACTAAAGGTACCAATAATATAGGTATTAATATAAGAAAATATGTTTACATTGAAATTAGAGTACAATTTCTCAATATATAATTTATAATTTAAACAATATAAAAAAATAGTTGTATTAGTCTTAGATAAACAAAGCTGGTGGAGTAAAGAAATGCAAATTCAATACTTTACTCAATACACAGTCATTTGAAAATATATAACATATATCACACTAATGCCTTTTATAATTCACAAATTGGAATACCTAAATATTTATGGGCAATGATGATGAGAAACACAAACCTACACTATAGAGAGCAGAGCAATATTGACTAGATGCTGCACATATACAAGTGTCCTGTTAGCATATACTGTGAACATAAGGAAAGGCTTAACAAATAATATTTAAGCAAAATGAGAAACCATCAAAATAATTGCCACAATAAATATATGATTAAGAGCAAAAATACCCATAAGGAAAAGAAAGGCATTGGGATAACAATTAAATGACAAACTTCAAACCACATCTACTCATACTTATAATATATATATCAAAAGTATAATCAAAGACCAATATTGCAAACGTATGTATAAAAATAAATAAGCAAGTAATTTTAAAGTTACAATAATAATAATAAATACATTGCACAGGCTTAAACCTGCATTTATATATGGAATATAGGCAGGATTCAAACTCAGACTTTCACATGATCCACTACTCTCAGTGCCATCTCATATTGCTGACCCACCTGATCACACCCATGTTGAAAAGATAAATAATCACTAATATACGTATTTCATGCTAAAACAGCAATCATCAGTTGGTCTAGATTACTATCCTCACACATATATATATAATCAGTGATCAGCTTTATATTAAAATAGCCAATCTTGAGATCAGGTGTGTCAGTAATATTAGATGGCACTGAGAGTAGTGGATCGTGTAAAAGTCTGAATAATAATAATAGAAATTATACACCAATACAAGTGAAAATATATAACCTATATTAAAATAGTGACTCTATACTTATAGATATGAATACAATCACTTATATACAGCATCTTTAAATACATGGTTATATCTGTTAGATATTCCTGAATAAAGAATACAGTAAAATGAAATTGACAAAATATTACATGTACATAATCTTTCAAATATCATAATAATAAAATAAAAGATAAAAAATATTTTAGCGATATCTTCTCTGGAGTAAAAATGATTTCCCAACAATTGCAAGTCTAATAGCTTTAATGGTCTTATACCTTATTTCACTTAATTAAGAGCACATTTCAAGAATGATTCCAGTGATCATATATACCTTTATTAGAAGATTGGATATTTTTCCCATAATAATGAATAATATTCAAAATAATAAAATAATAATAATAATAACAAAATAATAATCAAGATAATTTCTTTTGAGATATTTTAACATCATGTTGTCTTTATAATGATAAAAGACTTTTATCAGCATGTCATAACTTCACAAAATTAATTGTTTAAATTAAAGAACAAATTGAATATACTCCGCAATGAAAATGTATATATTAAAGTTGCATTCAAATAACGGAGTTATATACTTTATATAAGTAAACAATAATTATAACAGATAAGTTATAATTGAAATATATTAGGAAGGTTGTAAATATATGTATGTCATATGTATGTCAGAGTGGGTGCTTAAATATAACACGCTTATCATAAACCAATATGTATATTCAAATATAATTGTATTCCATAATAAAGTATCATAAAATAAAGCATATATTCAAATGCAGGTATCAAATTAAGTAAGATATAATCAATATAAATCCATAATTATATTTTATAATGAGCTATAAACACTTTAGCCATAGATTAATCAGGTGAGATCAATATAGTTCATGGGACAATAATATATAAAATTCCTAGTGTCAGATAAAATATTATAATAAGACTGAATGAAAGTTTGTAAGATAATAACACATACGACACCTCTAATTGTACCACCAAAGTCTCAGCTTCTGTCTCCTCAAAAAGCAATTGCTTTCTTTTTTCATTTGTAGATACTCAGAGAGATTAGAGTAAAATAACATAACCTGAAAGGATTAATTGCTTGGATTTTTTTCTAGCAGCACATATTGTCTTGTTTTTTCAAATATTAAAACTCACTTAACTTGGTTACAGAATTCAGCAAATAAAATAATATTAGTGTGATCAACATATAATGACAATGAAGCAGTGAGTAAATTGACCATTATGCTTTCAAAACTGGCTCTTTTACAGTAACACATGATTTCAATTAGCACAATAATAGAAGGGGGGAGGGTCATTATAATTAATAGGAACCTAAGAACTTTATAGTAAAATATCTTTTTCTTTTTTTAAAAAAATACAAGTATTTGTTAATTGAAATATTTGAAAATAAAGTCATCTAAATTTGAATATTAATAAAAGAAGAGAAAGAAAAAAACTCCTTTTAAAAAATAAATTTGTGAAAGTTAAGCTTAACCTCTTAAAGTCAGTAGTTGGAACA
Organism: Epiperipatus broadwayi; assembly: GCA_028023455.1. Taxonomy (NCBI): domain Eukaryota; kingdom Metazoa; phylum Onychophora; class Udeonychophora; order Euonychophora; family Peripatidae; genus Epiperipatus; species Epiperipatus broadwayi. The sequence goes on along the minus strand of JAQFVV010001347.1, from coordinate 67,264 downwards.
TATCAACCTTGGTATCGATATATTCTTAAATAAATAAAAATTCAATTATATAGCTTTAAATACATAAAATAGAGCAATTAAGTCAATTAATTAAGTTAACAAAGGAAATACTAGCTTACCTTTCAAAATTATAATTAAAAAATATTTTTTAGATATTAGATTGTACATGCATTTATTTTCTCTGCACAATAAATGGTTACAATATATATATGGTTGAGGAAAAGAATTTGCTGTAAGTACCCTTTGACTTTTTTTTTGGTCTTAGTAATCAAGGGTAAAAATTACTAATGTTCATTCCACATATTTTTATCATTGCAGCCCTTTTGACTGTATCTTTATTTATATGTTGAAGAATATGGATGGCCTACTCAATCAACACACATTAGTTGGTGTAATAATTTTAATGGTTTTATACCTCTGGGTTTAAGGTCAAAAATAATGATTTTTCTTCTCAGTTGTTGATAGTTCCTAAATGAAATATTAGTTGAATTGTATGTAGGAGAGGTTGAATGTGTTTGTAAATATTATTCTTTTTAGCTATTTGTAATCATAAAAGATAAAATTGAATTGTGATACTTATTCTCAGAAGGCTGAAAAGTTGTCAGCCAAGACAGAAATTAGTGATCAAAGGTAAAAGGTACTAAGAATCTTCTGACTGTATATCTATGCTATCATTCTATAATAATCTTTCATTTAGGCATCTATAACTGCTATCATTTTCAAATAAAAGAATATGATGAATTGAATGAACTGTATAATATTAAATGGGGCATTATAAGAATGTTGAAGTTAGATGAAAAGGTGAAGAAACAATTGATTGAAAAAGGAGTGTGTATCTTACTTCAAAAACACAAATATTAGAAGCAGAAGTAGTGCTTTATGGAAGAACAACATTATGGAGATTGATATTACATCACACAAATTGAAGATTAGTTATTTAATTAAACGAAAGATGCCAAATGGTAACAATTCAAGTTTGTGCCTTAACAAGTTCTCAATGTGATAAAGAAATAGAAGATTTTATATTGAAGCACAAAATGTTTTTGATCAAATCAAATATCCTTTTAAAATTGTTATGATACTAGAATTGAAAAATGATTAAAAGATAAGAATGTTAAGAAAAAATTTGGTTATAATGGCAAAAATGAGGGAAATGATAGGGACTTGCATAGTTCACAGAAAAAAAAGGGGATATTATGAATTCATTTTTTAAGAAAAACATTCATGTGAAGATATAGTAAAGTTGTTTCAATATTTTTAACAAAAAATACATTTCACAATTGTACTGTTTTTAATATTCAAACCTGGAGATGATAATTATTTAGTAAGAGTGTTAATGCAAAAGCTGAAAGATACAAATTATTAAGAAAGGCATTGTTAACAATTAATATTTCTAACTTTTAAAAACACTCCAATGAATTTAAATTAGAAACCTGCAAATCATTTTAAAATATTAACAGACTTTGAAGATGATTCAAACTTAACTGAAGTCAATCAGAAAATAACTGACAACACTAAGAACTTTAACAAAGGTATAACAAAAAAAAAACCAATAAGACACCAATATATTTTTATCAGAGACAAGATACTGCATTAAAAAAAGAAGGAATATAAAAATGTTTAAAAATGATCAATTAATATAAAAGGAATATCTTAGAGTTCTGTGAAATAATAAAAAGAGTTAATTATGTTTAAAAATATATAACTGTGAATTGGCAAGCAAAGCTATAGAAAATAATAAAAGTTTCCGATGAATACAACATTTTAGTATTAGAAGAAAAATTATTTCAGCATTTAAAATAAAAGATAAAACTATTATTAAAATACCTATGACATCACAAAATACATGAAAGAATCCTACAAAGCTTTATAAAAAGAACAACAACAACAAAAAACAAAGTAATTGCTGCAAGTACAATGTGTTTTGATTTGCCAAGTATTTTAAAGGAAGTGAGACATAATTAAAAATATGAAGAAAAAAAAAAGCTCCAGAAAATGATGGGAATTTTTATTGATATATATTAAAATGAGCAGATAAAGAAATAGAAAACTTATTGGCAAATTACACAATAAATGTCTAAATGATTAGAATATGCAATAGAAAAATTGATAAGAAAGATGATAAAAAAGATAGAAATTTTATATAAATCTTTACTAAAGTCATTACAACTTTTTTATAGCAGATTTAAACTAGTCAAAAGAACAAGCAGAATTTAAAAGCGATTTTATCACATTTCACTAAGATCAAATGAATATGAATTGTCATTATGTTTTGAATTTTGTAAATTATGAAAAGGCATTTTATTTCATAAGCACATCTGCAGTGATTAAAGCTGTGGAACATCAAGATACAAATCCAATGTTATGTATTCTAAAAAATATTTGGAAAAGTGTAACTGCAGTGATTAGATTACCTGATGACACTAGGAAGATTAACATTGATAAGGTTATATGACAAGGTAATTCCATATATCTAAATTAATAGCCTCCATTTTACAAGAAGGATTTTATGGATTAAATTGGAATGCTAAGAAAATAAAAATAGATAGAGATTATATAAATAATCTAGATTTTGAAGATTATATTATTGTTTTTACAATGTTCAAGAATTATCAGATAAAAATAAAAAAGTAGGATTAAACATAAATGATATATATATATATATATATATATATATATTGTAACCGGACCCGCATACAACCCTTTTATTACGTCAGTTGTTACAATTTTCTGATGAGTATGCTGTAGGAAGGAACTATCAATTGACATTCCTAATGCAGATGTTAATGGCACCTACAACAATATTTCCTGCTCATCAGAGGATGTAGTACAATAGAGACTGGGAACATCTAAACATTTATATGTTTGGTTTTCCAAACAGCGCCATTAGAGTTCCGTCTCACTACAACCTGACTGGCCTAGGTCTAGTTATGTCAGACGTAGCTCAGAAGGCATGAGATTCTCATGAACCAGTGCTATAACTGATGAGTGATGCAATAAAACAAAACAAAACTGGACAACTGGATAACCAATTTAATTTTTAGTAACAAAAAAAAATTTATTAAATAACAATTAATTAGCAATTTCTAACGAAGTTCATTTTTATCCACATGATAACTCATTTTCATTTTACTTATGAAAGAGCTAGAAGCAGTTCTTTTTTTTTTTATCAATAGTTCATTTACAAGTTCATTTGTGAGAAGAAGTTTGGAAACAGTCTAATTCAACAATAGTTCATTTTTGAATTCCTTTATGAGAAGAAGCTTGGAAATATTCTAATTCAACAATAGTTCATTTTGAATTCATTTATGAGAAGAATCTTGGAAACATTCTAATTCAACAATAGTTCATTTTGAATTCATTTATGAGAAGAAGCTTGGAAATATTCCAATTCAACAATAGTTCATTTTTGTATTCCTTTATGAGAAGAAGCTTGGAAATATTCCAATTCAACAATAGTTTATTTTTGTATTCCTTTATGAGAAGGAGCTTGGAAATATTCTAATTCAACAATAATTCATTTTTGTATTCCTTTATGAGAAGAAGCTTGGAAATATTCCAATTCAACAATAGTTTATTTTTGTATTCCTTTATGAGAAGAAGCTTGGAAATATTCCAATTCAACAATAGTTCATTTTTGTATTCCTTTATGAGAAGAAGCTTGGAAATATTCCAATTCAACAATAGTTTATTTTTGTATTCCTTTATGAGAAGGAGCTTGGAAATATTCTTATTCAACAATAATTTATTTTTGTATTCCTTTATGAGAATAAGCTTGGTAGCAGTTAAGCATTTATGATTCATATGACATTTTGTTATTTTATGAATTATTACTGATTGGTAAACATTTAAATTCAGCAATTCTTGGTTTGTGGAGCATTCATCATTTGGTAATTAAAGCATTCATAATTTAGTCAAATATAAAAGTATATTCTTATACATAAACTCTGTTACATTATAAGAAGCTTAGAAGCAGTCAAGCATTTATGATTTACACAGCATTTCATCATTTTATGAATTATTACTGATTGGTAGATATTTGAACTCAACAATTCTTGGTTTGTAGAGCATTTATCATTTGATAATTGAGGCATTTATAATTTAGCCAAATATAGAAGTATATTCTTACACATAAACTCTGTTACATTATAAGAAGCTTAGAAGCAGTCAAGCATTTATGATTTATAGAGCATTTTATCATTTTATGAATTATTACCGATTGGTAGACATTTGAACTCAAAAATTCTTGGTTTGTAGAGCATTTATCATTTAGTAATTAAAGCATTTCTAATTTGGTCAAATATAAAGGTATATTCATACACATAAACTCTGTTTGGCTTGTGGAGCATTTATAATTTAGTCAAATATAAAAGTATATTCATATACATAAATTCTGTTTGGCTTGTGGAGCATTTATCATTTAGTAATTAAAGCATTTCTAATTTAGTCAAATATAAAAGTATATTCATACACATAAACTCTGTTTGACTTGTGGAGCATTTATAATTTAGTCAAATATAAAACTATATTCATATACATAAATTCTGTTTGGCTTGTGGAGCATTTATCATTTAGTAATTAAAGCATTTCTAATTTAGTCAAATATAAAGGTATATTCATACACATGAACTCTGTTTGGCTTGTGGAGCATTTATAATTTAGTCAAATATAAAAGTATATTCTTACACATAAACTCTGTTACATTATAAGAAGCTTAGAAGCAGTCAAGCATTTATGATTTACACAGCATTTCATCATTTTATGAATTATTACTGATTGGTAGATATTTGAACTCAACAATTCTTGGTTTGTAGAGCCTTTATCATTTGATAATTGAGGCATTTATAATTTAGCCAAATATAAAAGTATATTCTTACACATAAACTCTGTTACATTATAAGAAGCCTAGAAGCAGTCAAGTATTTATGATTTATAGAGCATTTCATCATTTTATGAATTATTACTGATTGGTAGACATTTGAACTCAGCAATTCTTGGTTTGTAGAGCATTTATCATTTGATAATTGAGGCATTTATAATTTAGCCAAATATAAAAGTATATTCTTACACATAAGTTCTGTTACATTACTCAGATAGAAGTAGTATGCAATTAAAGCATTTTTAATCCATATAGTAAATACGTTCAAATATTTTTATAAATAAATTTGCGTATAACCATTTCATAACTTCATTTTATAACGTATGATAAACATGTTCTAATATTTTACAAAATAAATTCTACGTAATTATTTAATAACTTCACTTTATAATGTATGGTAAAGATGTCTTAATACTTTATTAAACAAAATGTATGCAACCGTTTCATAACTTCACTTTATAACATATGATAAAAATATTTTAATATTTTATAAAAATAATTTTTATGTAGACATTTCACGATGTCAATTTATAATCTATGATAAAGATGTATAAACATTCCTATAACATAATTACCTTCCAGTTTTGCAGTCCAGTTTATTCAAAAAGAAGGCGGATTATTTCATCTATGTAAAGTCATGGCACAGCGTGGAGAGAGTAAAGCTGCTAAATTACCCAATTGTCATTATAATTCCTCTAGCAAAGTTTTCTTTTTTCATTTTCACGTTTAGTTAAAGCTATACTTAAATTTGTCAAAAGAATTAAGTAATACACTTTCTTTTTTAACAAAAAAAAAATTCAATATGTTCTGCTTCTCTGTGTAAGACAAGAGAGAAAAAAAAGTTCTTTTCTTCCGACGACGTTCCTAATTTGAATACTGCCTCAGTTTAATCCAAGTATCTTTTCCTTTTTTCTTTTTAATGATTGGATAATTAATTTCTTTTTTTTTTATTGAGACAGATAAAAAAAAATAAGATGACTTAATATTTTATTCAAATCGATCAATCACAAAATTAAAAATATGATTTTTTTTTAAACAAATCAAAATTTATTGCGTTCCCAATTAGACTGAATCACGCTAGACATTTTTAAATGGGGGGGGTCTTTTGAATATTTATATGAGGAACAGCATATGTTTCAATATATATATAATTAATTAATATTCAATGAATTTGTAATCATGAATTAGAAGTTAATACATATATATACTTTGATTAGATTGTTGATATTAATAAACATACTGAATGACATTAATATTAGAATTAAACTTGGAGTGTTTTTAGTAGAAATAATTTAATATTAAAAGGAAATATGCCTATGTGTTTTCAAAGAAAAGTTTTTTTAATAGGCGTGTTTTATCAGTTTTTAATAATGGATCTAAAACTTGATCATTTAACATTAAAGTAGTATAGAAACTCCAAACACTCAACAAAGTATGGATATTGAGAATAATAAAAAAGGCAAAAATATATTACTTGTGTGAGAGAACAAATATGTATTATAACACCATTGAAGCAATTAACAACTGAAATAAAATTGAACTTTACATATTGCTACTAAACATGACAATAGGTAGTCAGTAGAATTTTTACATTTGGTTCCACAAAATTATAAAAAATCTAGAAAGTGTTGTGAAAAAAATAGTCTATGAATATAGAAAAAAACTGGAATAAACTTATTTTCATCCTAGAGTGGATCAATAATTGTCGAAAATAAAGATGATGTATATATCTTGTATTGTAGTTGAAAATGAATCCATTTTTTGTAGTTAAATCTTGATTATTATAAGACGTTTAATTAATTTTAATATAGACAGTGCTTGGGGAATTCATTGCTTCAAATTATTATATATATCCAGGAACATTATTTTGATTTTTAAACTTTAATAATATTTTTATGTAACGCCTAACATAAAATAATCATTCTAATTTCTTATATTATATATTTCAGTAAGATCTAATCTTTGCTGGCATACAAAAATTTTAAAACATCTGATCACTATATTAAAGTAGGTGACTAGAATTACATATATAAATAATAGTTGATAATTTAATTATTTTTAGTTTTAATAAATTAGCATGTATGATAACTTTATACTATGTTTAAAGTCAACCTTAGTCTTAAGCATAATTTCACTTTAAAATCCCACATGAGTAAAAATTATTATTATTGTTAGATTTAATATATGATTAACAGTTACTTTAGATAAAATAAAAAGATTGCAAAAGTTATTTTGTATGATGTTCTGGATATTAAGGTACAGTAATGAGTAGTTATTTGAATAGGTAGCATAATATCTGATTTGTATTACTTCTAGCTGGAACATATATAATAAGAACGAATAATCTGCTTACGTTAGGTTGTTGATTAATAATACAAAGTTTAAATTTTCAGTAGCAAATGTGAAAAATATGCTTCCACCTATAACATTGACTCTCAATGCATTTATTAACGTATATATTTATAAATTAAGACGATCTGATCTTATTCGATGATTAAATAAGTTGATTTTATTATGTGTATTAATAATATACTTGTAATTTAACTTAAATAAATTTATTTTTTTATTTTAAAACAAAATATGCTAATTTATTATACTTAAGATACATATAAGATTAAATTTAAACAATTAATTAATTATTAACTTTTTATATTTGTAAATTTTTATTATAATCAGGGTCTATTTTTACATTAGTTTTAATTAGGTAAAATTAATTAATTTCGGTGTTTTTGTGATATTTGTAAAAAAAAAAAAAAAACCTTAGTTGTTTTTTTCTATATATTTTTTTTCAAAAATAACTCTAAAAATATATGTAAAAATTTATATCTGTTGAAGTTGGAGTTGAGTGTTGAAGTTGTGAATACTGAAAAATTTTAGCAATAAGAACTGTCACTAAGCCAAAAGTTTATTATAGATGAGCTTTGTTGTTTATATTTTCAATTATTAATTTTAGGTGGATTTTGACATTATATTAGATTAAAAGAACTCTCTGGAGTCTGTTGAAACATTATATTCTCTGTTTTTACTAGATATATAAACAAATATTATTCACTTTTGGATTTTAAATTGAAAACTAGTTTTTAGAAAAATTATTAATAAAAACTATTATCATCTATTTACTTTAAAATTTGCAATACCATGAACAAGTTTTTCACCAGAAGAAAATTAAAACAACAATAACAAGAAATCTTATATATAGATATATAGACTGGTTGCTATATATATATATATATATATATATATATATAGATAGATAGATAGATAGATAGATAGATAGATAGATAGATAGATAGATAGATAGATAGATAGATAGAATGGCTGCTGGTTAGAGCATTACCTTAAAATTCAATATTCAAAAATATAAGAATTCGGGTTCGATTCCCATGCTAGTAGTATCTTTGTTTAGGTTAGCATCATCTGAGGAAAAAAGGAGAATGCAACATCTGAAGAAGAAAGGAGAATACCTCTCAAAACATTGTGTGCATATACTAACCCGTGTGCTATTATTAACAATTGAATGTAATTGGAAAATTTAAATAAAGTTAAATTTTTCTAAAGACATTAACTTAATATTAGATGATGGAAATAGTCCAGTATATAAATACAACTAAAGTACTATCATCACAAATTTTCAGGAAAACATCCATGAAGTAAGTTTAATGATTTAGTAATATATTTACAAAATAAATAATGTTTAAGATTCTGGTTAAATACAAACTTATATTATAATTACTATTGTCTTAAATATTTTTTGTATAAATTAGATTATTAATATTTTTCTGCACTTTTAATTAATTATTTTCTCAAACAATATTTATCTGAATTTGTTCATATTCAACTATATTTTAATGAATATTTGTTTCAGAATTTTATTAAAATTACTTAGTAATTTACATAAAGTTTGACGATTTGCTATCTTAATATAAACTGAGCACTGATTGTATATATGTGTGGGAGATGATGATCTGGATCAGCTGATGAGTGCTGATTCAGCATGAAATATGTATATTGGAGATCTTTTATTTTTTTCACATGTATGTGGTTATGTGTATAAATTGTATAAAGTGGAATGCATAGCTGTAGGGAGCTTGAATCTCTGTGTTCAAGTCAAATTCTTAAGTAAAAGTTCAGCTTATTCTATCAAAGTTAATAATTGGATTATGATTTGTTTTTGTAAAAATATTTGATAGTCATTACCATTTTAAATTTGCATAGTATTCTTGTCCTAGCATAAATTAAATTATAAATAATCATATTATATACAAATTATTGGTATTGTATTAATTAAAACAATATTTTTATTAACTTTATAAAATTTAATCTCTGTGCTCCAAAGTAGTGGATCTAACATCTGTAATTTATAATATATGTATGTCTGTATGCCTGCCTCATTAATTGTTTACTGCAATCATCAGTCACCTTAGCAGTTAATTGTTGTTATCCGTTAAAAATGATCTGTTAACAATTAATTGTTGTCTTCCTATAAAATAAATTGTTTCAAAAAATAAAAATGGTGATAATACTTATAATAAAATGAAAAGATAAGTAGATCGAATTATTTAAAAATACAAGATTAAATTTGAAAATGATAGTTATTTGATATAATTTAACCATTATTGGCTTCACCATACATATATTCCCTACTTAAATTGATCTTCAATTTGATGTCTCTTCTCATTATTATCCCTCCACATCTTGTTACTTTATTGATATTTTCTTAAATCTTTCTTCCAACATGTATGGTCCATCAAAAACTGATACATCATTATATATATATATATAGTCAAAATAAGAGTCACAGATCACATGACCCTATCTCTTAAGCTTGTAAGTTATAAACAATGAGAATTGCCAATTCCTCTACAAGCTTTATGATAAATGCTTAGCCAGAGCCAGCACTTAAAATATCTCTATAAACAATGAGGATTGCCAATTCCTCTATTAGCTTTATGATAAATGCTTACCCAGAGCCATCAGAGATATTTTAAGGGCTGGCTCTGGCTAAGCATTTATCATAAAGCTTGTAGAGGAATTGGCAATCCTCATTGTTTACCATTATATATATATATATATATATAATGCCATTTATATCAGATGAGCAGGTCAAGTTTATTAGGAAAATTTATAATGGTTTGTGTCATATTGCTTTTTTCTCTACAAATAACATAAATAGATTGCTTAATAATTCTAAAATTTAAAATTCAAAGTTTAATCAAAATAGATTGATATGTGGATGCGGCGTACAATACATTGGTGAATCTAAGTGTACATTTGAGAAGAGAATAAAAGAACATATGCTTTTATATAAAAGAATTCAAAAAGAGAATCAATATGGAACAGATGTAAATAAACCTTCATCATCTGTTATATTTGATCATAATAAATCTTGTCAATATGGATTTAAATTTGATTATAAAAATATGAAAATTATTCAAATTGAACGTTGTCATAATAAATGTAAAATAAAACAGGCTATGTTGATTTCAAGAAATCGTCAAATGTTAATGAATCGCCAGTCATCAAATGTTAAGATAACAGAATTGTGGGAAATCTGAATTGAACTATGGGTATTGTTAAGGGTTGTCTCATTTTGATTATTCAACGTTATATAATTGATAAAGACTACAAAGTGTATAGTCGAAAGTACTTCTAAAAGAATATAATTTATATAAATTGTACTGTATTTTGATATATATATTGATTTGTATATTATATATATATATATGAAAAACAAAACAAGTTTTATATATGTAAAAAACTTGCTATCGCTTGCATTAATGATCAATAGATGGAGCTTTACCAAGACTTCCAAACAAGTGTATTTGTTTACATAAACATCAGAGTCAATATTCACTGTCTCTTTCATTTTGCTCCACCCTCAGATCAGCTGATTTCAAGCTGATTTTCTCTCATCAGTGAAGGGATAGGAGTTAGAAACTAAACCTGAATATTAACTCCAAGCATTTATGCAAAACGTTTCTATCAGTTTGCAAGCATGAATTTTTTAGACACCTAAATGTCTTCAAACTCAGCCTATCAAACTAGATAGCTATGTGGGTCTGATAACAGTTCAGTTTCTCCACATAATCAAAGCTTCTGCAATCTATATCATTGCAAGAAAACTTTAAAGGTACATTTATAAAAAAATAAATAAATATATAGATTGCAGAAGCTTTGATTATGTGGACAAACTGAACTGTTATCAGACCCACATAGCTATCTAGTTTGATAGGCTGAGTTTGAAGACATTTAGGTGTCTAAAAAATTCATGCTTGCAAACTGATAGAAACGTTTTGCATAAACGCTTGGAGTTAATATTTAGGTTTAGTTTCTAACTACTATCCCTTCACTGATGAGAGCAAATCAGCTTGAAATCAGCTGATCTGAGGCTTGAGCAAAATGAAAGAGACAGTGAAATTGACTCTGACGTTTATGTAAACAAATACGTTTGTTTGGAGGTCTTGGTAAAGCTCCATCTATTGATCATATATATATATATATTACAATATTTGTGTATATTAGAATTATTAACTATTCTTTCTTTTTCATTATTTTTAATTAAATTTGAAGTTCATTATTTTAAATACATATATATTCTTGCTTTCATGTTTAATTTTATCTTAATTTTTACAAGCATAATACTAGTGCATTAAATGGTTGTAAAACACAAGTGATAATAAAACATTAAATTGAAAGAATATTATCATTTAAATCAATGTAATATAAAAATTTATTGAAAAACCCATAGGAAAAAAGTTCTCAATAATATATATATATATAAAAGTGAATTAAAAAGAAATTTTGTTAAATAAAGTTATAAAGAGGAACTTACAATTATTTGATCATTTATGCAGAACAAATGATTACTGAAAACTAATTTTTGTTATTACACCAGGTCCAACCAAATGAAAAAGGGCTCATGGAATATCAACAGATAACTGTTAAGAATAATAAAGAGCTCACTTGAATTTGCTTACATTTTTCTTTAAAAAATTCACAAACTGGAGCCTTAATAAAAAAGCATCACAGTGAGTAAATGGTTTCTGATGATGATGATATCATACAACATATAAAATATAATAATTATTATAGAAATAATCAATAGAAGCTTTTTAATTAAACCACTTTATAAATAAAATGGTCTTTTTCAATAAATTCTAAAATAAAATTCACTTATTTTCTAATAGTTACATTAGCTAGGATAAATCTGAAAATCACCAATTAAGTTGTATCTGCCTTGCTAGTTTTATGTTCCATTAATGTAGTGGTTCTCAACCTTCCTAATGCTGTGACCCTTTAATATATTTCCTTGCACTGTGGTGACCCCCTACTGTAATTTTGCTACTGTTATGAATTAAAAATATTTTTTCCAATGGTCTTAAGCAACCCCTGTGAAAGGGTTGTTCAACCCTCAAAGGGGTCATGACCCACAGGTTGAGAACTGCTGCATTAATGAAAATTTTAAATGTCATAGCAGATCAATAAACTATATAATAGTTATATTTGAGGTAATTCCTCATACTAACTTTTATTTAGAACATCTAGGTTACCTATTGGCCAAGAAAACTTGGATTTAACCCATCCAAAACTTTCCTAATTTTATTGGATGTAGAATCTATATTTTTATATTTACTAATTATCATTTTAGAACAGTAATTCATACAGTAAACTTGGAGCATTGGTTGTATATAACTTCCTGGTTGATTATTCCAGTGCATACTGATGACCTTCTGGATTAATACATTTAATCCTGTTTATTGTAATATTTTATTAACAACCCTATGAATTCCTATAAAAAAATCCATGTTCCATAAATGGAGATAAATATTCACTTTGATGTATTACACACTCCCATGCTACTCAGTATTCAGGTTCAAATTTAACTTTCATACTATCTATCATTTTTGAAATATTAATGGTGGAGATGGTTTTTCACATTTGAATTTTTAGATACTTTCAACTGCTATGACATTTTATTGTAGCCCTACAGTCAAATCAAGATTTTGTTTTGTTCAAGATTATAAAACACTTCCACATGTATAAAAATCTTATCATTTTAAGATAATTAAAACTATGTGAACTGCATTAATTTGAAATAAAAAACAAAAAAATGATTAGTGCTTTAAGCTTTTTATATACAATAAAGTATCTCCAACATCTCATGAAAAATATAATTTATCAAGCATTCATATATCACAACTACTGCATCTGCTATAACCTTCTACAACTATTTCTGTCAGTTCAAATCAACAGCAAGCTGATTTAATCAAGATCTGAGGTCCAATATAGTAAAATTCTCTATTATAATATAATATTTTTATATTCAAAATATTGTGTCTTCTCAAGTGAATGTGTAATTTCTGTGTAAAACCATTAAGCATCACATGATTACTATCTCATAGTAGCACATAATTGTTTATAAACAAGGCAAAACTCTCTCCATAGAGTAGTGGCACCCTGTGCTAAACAGAGTAATCAATGGATGCGAGAAGGCTTATGCATAAAATCCCTATCTAATGCCTACTCATCCAATACTCCAGACTAGTTTCTGGCTTGTGGCCATCGTCAGTGAGGAGCTTTGGATCTGAGAGCACTGCACCTAGATCTTAGGATGTAATGCAACCCTCCAGCAACCACCTTTTATCTGTACTTAACTACAAAACTATGAGAATGAAATTGAAAACATAAAAAATATTTTCAATCTAAGCTCAATAGCTTATATAGTCATATGGGTCTGAACTCAATTCAGCACCCATACATTTTGTTGTCTTTGGCTCTTTAACAACCATAGCCACCACTATTCTATTAGGCAGGATTGGTGTTAAACCACTAAGCATCACATGATCACTATCTCATAGTAGCACATAATTGTTTATAAACAAGGCAAAACTCTCTCCATAGAGTAGTGCCACCCTGTGCTAAACAGAGTAATCAATGGATGCCAGAAGGCTTATGCATAAAATCCCTATCTAATGCCTACTCATCCAATATCTCCAGACTAGTTTCTGGCTTGCGGCCATTGTCAGTGAGGAGCTTTGGATCTGAGAGCACTGCACCTAGATCTTAGGATCTAATGCAACCCTCCAGCAACCACCTTTTATCTGTACTTAACTACAAAACTATGAGAATGAAATTGAAAACATAAAAAATATTTTCAATCTAAGCTCAATGGCTTATATAGTCATATGGGTCTGAACTCAATTCAGCACCCATACATTTTGGTGTCTTTGGCTCTTTAACAACCATAGCCACCACTATACTATTAGGAAGGATTGGTGTTAAACCACTAAGCATCACATGATCACTATCTCATACTAGCACATAATTGTTTATAAACAAGGAAAAACTCTCTCCATACAGTAGTGCCACCCTGTGCTAAACAGAGTAATCAATGGATGCCAGAAGGCTTATGCATAAAATCACTATCTAATGCCTACTCATATAATATCCCCAGACTAGTTTCTAGCTTGTGGCTATCATCAGTAAGAAGCTTTGGATCTGACTATATAAGCTACTGAGCTTAGATTGAAAATATTTTTTATGTTTTCAATTTCAATCTCATAGTTTTGTAGTTAAGTACAGATAAAAGGTGATTGCTGGAGGGTTGCATTAGATCCTAAGATCTAGGTGCAGTGCTCTCAGATCCAAAGCTCCTCACTGACGATGGCCACAAGCCAGAAACTAGTCTGGGGATATTGGATGAGTAGGCATTAGATAGGGATTTTATGCACAAGCCTTCTGGCATCTATTGATTACACTGTTTAGCACAGGGTGGCACTACTGTATGGAGAGAGTTTTGCCTTGTTTATAAACAATTATGTGCTAGTATGAGATAGTGATCATGTGATGCTTAGTGGTTTAACACCAATCCTGCCTAATAGGATACTGGTGGTTATGCTTGTTAAAAAGCCAAAGACACCAAAATGTATGGTGCTGAATTGAGTTTAGACCCATATGACTATATAAGCTATAGAGCTTAGATTGAAAATATTTTTTATGTTTTCAATTTCATTCTCATAGTTTTGTAGTTAAGTACAGATAAAAGGTAGTTGCTGGAGGGTGGCATTAGATCCTAAGATCTAGGTGCAGTGCTCTCAGATCCAAAGCTCCTTACTGATGATGGCCACAAGCCAGAAACTAGTCTGGGGATATTGGATGAGTAGGAATTAGATAGGGATTTTATGCACAAGCCTTCTGTAATCCATTGATTACTCTGTTTAGCACAGGGTGGCACTACTGTATGGAGAGAGTTTTGCCTTGTTTATAATTTCTGTGTACAAGTATTTTAAATCTATGCCATATACATCTACATGGTTAAATACATTTTTTATTTGACTAATCTTATAGAAGAGATAAGACTATCAGAATTAATTTCACCATCAATTCTCTATATCCTATTAAAATTCCATTTATTATAACTGGACATTATGTAGTATAATGCTCTAATATACTCATTCTCAGACCAATTTTTATTTTGCTTTCATCAATAAAGACTAGAATTCAAATCTAAACTAATGCATTTTAGCTCCTAGCATCCATGTTTTATTATTTTTATATTATTCTTCAGTTAAATAACTAAATTAAAAAAATTAAGATTTAAACTAAAATTAATTTGTTCCCATAGTTAATAGATCTGATCCCAAATAATAATTTTAGAGTGGTTTTACCCACCTCATTATTATGCCAATTCCTAGAAGTCTATGACTTTTTCATATGCTTACTCACATGATTCCAAGAACAGTTCTCTTTTCTTTAGTCTATTAGTTTAGTAAGTTTGAATAGATAGAGGCAAGTAAACTTGGTTTTAAACTTAGTTTTTTTTTTAATTTTTAGATTGATAAGAATAGTATTTAAAAAATAATGACTGCATGCTAGATACATAAGTGCATTACTTTATCTTTGAACTCTACCCTTAGTAATATAGAAAAAAGTTCAGAAACTGCTCTGAGTAGGAAATATTATAGTATCTGGGTTTTACCAAGTCAAATTATTTTTGTAAGCATATGAGTGAGCATATGGGAAAAGTCATATGATATTGTTATTAATATCAATCTTGCTAAGTGTATATAGTTTGCATCAAAAGTGAGGTATTTAAAATATGCAGAAACTGATCTGCTTGACAGATAAAAATAACAATGTAACTGAGTTAGCTTGGATTTAAAACCTTAGGTTTGTTTTGTAATTTTAGAAAATTTAGTATCAATAGTAGAAAGGAGCCAATATAATTGCTAGTTGTATTAGTTTTAGCTTTGACTCCTAGTCCTCATTGACAAAGACAAAAACTGGTCTAAGGATATTATAGCTCTGTGAAATTTGTATCACTAATTATTCAAATTTATAATAGATGGCTTTAAAATAGCTTATGAGTTAGCATATAAGAAAGTCATATAATATTATTATGTTTTGGTCTCAGAACTAATTATATTTATGAACTATAGGTGTTTATATGATATTGTGACTATCATTTTGTAAAAGCAAATTTTATCTCATTGGAAATATTTGTTATTGTTTGCCATCAAATTACATTATTAAATACTTTACTTATCAAAAAAAGCCCAAATATACCAGTTTCAAATTTTAATTTCATTTTTTTTTTTTTATAAATAATAATATTACATCTATATTAATAGTAGCTCAATTAAATATATTTAAGACTTAGCAATTTTATTAGTTTATGATATAGCTAAAAGTTTTTAAGTTTCTAAAAAATAATGTAACAAAGTAACATAACAATATCCATGGATGTCTTCCAACTATTACTATTTACTAAAAGTACTATTTTTGATAAATTATCTCCAATTGTCCCTATGAACAAACATCCCAAAACTTCCAAATTTCTAGATTTTTCACAGTTTTCAATTTTATAGATTTATTACGATATAGATTAAAAATTTGAAATCAAATTGTTCTATACTGGTTACTTTTTAATAATGGTTTATATCAGGAGTGGCCAATTTTTATGATCATAAGATGTACTTTTTATTTTTAAAATGTGTGTCGATCGATTTGTTGTCATAGCTGTAGCCTAAGTGGAGGGAGGTGTGAAATACATACTATTTTTATATATCTACCTAGTAAGAAATAATTATTTAACGGTCCAAAAAACTCATGTCCAGGAGAATTAAAGCAACATGAGTAATTATTAACAATATTTATTAATGCAAATTAGCTACATTAAATCAAGATTAAAAATAATATTTTCAATAACGATACGGCTAAGTGGACTTCACCTATCTAGAATTGAAACAAAATTTAGAACAAAAATAATTAAAAAAAAACTTTAAAATCTTGACTCAATTGGTTTCACTTGTTACCCAACAGCTGCTGCCAGATTGGCTCGCGATCGACCAAAAATGGCTTTGCGATCCACGGTTGGATCATGATCTACTTGTTGGAGATATATTCAATTAAATTAAAGAAATTAAAGCTATTATATATATATATGTGTGTGTGTTACTAGTTAAGAACTATATAAGTAGTAATATTAAATAACGTTAATTTACTTTATGACAACTGTAAACTTTTAAAAAACATTTTCAAACAGCAATGTTTGATAATAATAAAAAACAATCCAATTTATAGTAGATATATGTTTCTGTCAATAACAAGTATCATTAACCCAGCCCAAAAACTACTGGACATATCTGCTGATGTTTTGGGTTATTGACAGAAAGGTAAATTAAGCAGAAATTGATTAATTTTTTCATTAATATTGCCATTTGGAAGTTTATAGAAAATTTCTACAGTTAGCATAAATTAAATTAATATTATATATTTAGTTCTAAAAGCTTATGGTCTAGGTTAGATCTGAAAGAGCTCATATCAAGTATCTGTTCAATGGGTTTTATTTTTCATAGTTTCCAGTTTGAGAAAAATATATATATATTACAGAAATTACTTTCAATATTTTTTATAAAACGTTTATGTATATACATACATGTTAAAGACATTTTTACATACTAATTTTTTTATTTAAAAAAGTATACAATTTTTTTAATAAATTTTCATCCAAGCCGTTACATCGACTATGATTTACTTTTAATAGCTAAATAAAGTTATTTTTTGTTTTACATATATATTTTTAGTTCGTTTATTTGTATATACATACACTCACAAAACAGCTTTTTATTTTACTTTATATTTATTTACCTACAATGATTTAAAAATTTTAAATACCCAACAAAAGTTTCACTTTTGTAATCAATAACTAAGGCAGAAAAAGGGAAAAAACATAAAATATGTTAAGAATCAATATCATTCGAGTTGGATTCAATTTTTATAATTTTTGGATTTTGTGAATTTAAAGATAAATATTTTTTAAAAAAAATGTTACATAATTTTACGTAAAATAATGAAAAATGTATACAAAATACTATTTTGGACTTCATTAGTCTTGAATTTGTTAATTCAATTTTTCTTTTAATTTCTACAGCGTTGCTATTTTATGTATTTAAAAGACATTTTATTATCATGCTAAATAATTCGTAGGTTTCGAGATAATTTTAATTTAATTTCTACTTATTTTATTTTTTATTTTTAAATATATAATCTTTATCGTTGACATAAAATGTTTCACCATTTTATAATGAATTGTAAACGTGGGAAGAAATTGAAGTCAACAATGTATCATCAAGTGTGAAATGCTGAAATAATTTGTTTTCAGGAGGTGGAAATAATGCCATCAACTTTAAATATTTTTCTGTCTATAAAAATATTTTTTACACTCCTATTAAATTATATTACGCTATCTTTGTTTATATATTTAACTCTTACTTTATTTCTGAACTCAAACGTGGTTATAATAGAACGATTTAAAAACCATCCGTATTCCTTATTAAATTATATATTCTTTTTTTCATATAATTATATATAAAAATTTTTACTTTTTGAATAATTTTATTATTCCTACTCTGTTTTCACTTAGCATAATATAATTTTAACTTTTGAAAGATTGTGACTAACCTTTTTTTATAAACTTTTATTGTATATACACGTAAATCCCGAATCTTTCCAACCGCTGTTAATTTCATTGCCCGACGTCTTTGTGAAATTGCATAGCAATATTAAATGACCATATATGTCTACTTCTTTGATTCTTATAAAAATAGCAAATTTGGCAACAATAATATATATGACTTTGAATTGATTTTTTTATCAAGGGACTTGAGATAATAAATGGTAGACAAATAAAAAAAAAAAGAATAAAACCTTATTATAAAATATAAGAAAAAATTAATAATGATTCGCAGAAACTCTATACACATAAAAGTGTAAACATTACAAGCATAAAGCTAAACTAGTCAATATAAAATCAAAACTACCCCAAATCTAAAATTAAACCAGACCAGCATAAAAGTAATATTAAAACACAACCTAAGGTTTCCCTGCTACAAGCAGACTTCTCAAGCGTAAAGAACTACAAAAAAAACCGCACACAATATATATACTAGTTTTTAATAGTATATATATATTGTGTGGTTTTTTTGTAGTTCTTTACACTTGAGAAGTCTGCTTGTAGCAGGGAAACCTTAGGTTGTGTTTTAATATTATTTTTATGCTGGTCTGGTTTAATTTTAGATTTGGGGTAGTTTTGATTTTACATAAAAGTATATATATATATTAAATAATTCAAAGCATTACCTACCTATTATTTACAATATATATAATACATATGTAAGAAAAGCAGAAATGATTGGGCAAAGGTGACCTTACTAAAAAAAAAATCAGCACATTAAAAATAGTACCTGTCTGCTTTAATATATGATTCAGCTTATTTCTAGTTTTAATTGCTGGTTTCTTAGCTATACTATAATTATCTTTATTTATACATGATTTGCTCAATCATTTCTATTTATATCCATTTAAATGATCCATTAAAACATTTAACTTATTATATATGTATTCTTATGGGAAGATAAATGATTAGCAATGAAACTCAGAGACGTAAGGCCTCTAAGTTTCATATTCTCCTAAATAGCTATCTCTCTACAGTACAAAAACATTATACTCAGAAAGTAGAAGCAAATCGATTTTTAAATAATGTAGACAAAAGCTATTAATGTGATCCTATTTTGCACTAGTTTTAAATACTGGTTTTCTTGGCAACACCAGGTCTAGTTATATTTTTTTGCCCCATTATTTTTATTTGTTTTCACCTAAATCATCTGATTTATTGAATATATATATATAATACATACAGCACAAAATAATTATATTATCACATTAATTATATATATTTAAAATGTTGAAATAATAGTTAGATAAGATTACTTTTTTAAATATATAATCTAATCATTAATTTATTATTAAAGATAAATTTATTTTATTGTTATAAAAACATTGGTATTTATTGGCTTTCAATATGTGTTTTGTTTAATGTCTGAAATTTTAGGATTTATTAATTATGTTAAAAAACTGTCAAATACTTGCATTGACAAATAAACAAAACAACTTAAAAAAAAAGAGTAGTGAAATGACAACAGGTCAGAGCAAAGCTATTTGATAGTAAGACATTTTTTATATAAAAAAAAACTGACAAAGAAAAATAACTTCTAAATTATAAGAATTAAAAAGGAGGGAAAAGTTATAATTGTTATTTTTTTGGTGCTTGTCTTATAGGTAAAGATGCCATTGGATGGCACCGTTTTCATGCTAAAACTATAAAATATGACCATTCTCAGGCTGTTGATTATAATAATTTTGCTGTGCTTTTTTGTAATGCGAAAATAAAAACAAAACAAAATCATCTTTTATAAATGTTATTTTTTATTAAGGTATACAATTTAAATGATAATAATAAATGTAAAATAAAATCAACAAATTACAATTTGATTCGTGTTTTTTCTATCGTATATTTTTTTAATTGTGTTACGCTTTTTTTTTTATCAATTTTCTATCAGATATTTTTTTACTTGTGTTAAGACTTTTTTTGTTGTTGATGTTTAACTAAAAAATAATAATTGTAATAAAAAGTAAAATTTCTTAGTCTATTTTTTATTTTTTTAGTCTTTGTTTTACTTTTTTTTTTTTTTTCATAGACAAAGAGATATTACGGCTAT
Source organism: Epiperipatus broadwayi (assembly GCA_028023455.1). Classification (NCBI taxonomy): domain Eukaryota; kingdom Metazoa; phylum Onychophora; class Udeonychophora; order Euonychophora; family Peripatidae; genus Epiperipatus; species Epiperipatus broadwayi. The sequence goes on along the minus strand of JAQFVV010001347.1, from coordinate 46,327 downwards.
TTTTTACTTCAAATAGAATGACAATAAAAAGTAAAAGTTGTTACGGTTATGTTTAGGGTTAGTTTTAGGGTTAGTTTTAGGGTTAGGTTTAGGGTTAGTTTTAGGGTTAGATTTAGGGTTAGTATTAGTTTTAGTGTTCTGTTGTTTGTAATGTTAAAATAAAAATAATTCAAAATCGTAACCATACTTGGACAAAAGAAAGAAACTCAAACTTTTTTAAACAACAACAAACACATATAAATGTCTTCTTTACTTATTAAACATGTTTATAATATTTGCTTTTTATGAAATTTACAAAAAATCGAGGTATATTTGTACTTTTCTTACTGGATATTTTTTTGGTACTGCTCATTTTTAATTCAAAAATATACACACGGTAGAATCTTCTTTGTCTCAGGGAATGTTACGAACAGTACATTACTTGACACTTAAAACTTCAACAGAGTTCATTGTAAAAAGTCTTAGAATTATTACTTTAAAAATTCTGAACATTTCAATACTTTAAAATAAAAAAAAATCCAATGGAAATAACATTTCTATCCAATTCAAATACAAACTCTCTCATCAAGCCGTAACTATTTTATAAACTGTGCAAATTTGGAAAATGTATTTGCTGCAATGTGACATACATGTTGTACTGTGATGCAACATAGCGGCCTGCATTCTGTAGCACAACAAAAAAGTTGTATTATAGAAAACGCGGGTTCGAATGTGTCGGCCACGGAAACAGCATTTTTATGTGTTTTAGTGTGAAAACCATGCCATAGAGCGGCGTCTTTAGCTATAAGATGAGTACCATTTTTTCTAATAAATTATTAAAATGTTATTTGAAAAAAAAAACTATCCTTGTGAAAAAATATTGTATTGAGAATGTGTTCTGCTGTTTCTGAAGTCTTGTCTGATTTGAGATGGTTAATAGCAAAAGAAAATTTTAATTCTGCTCTAAGGCACTTTCTGATTTTGTAAACTGTGAGCTTAGATATCAGATGTACAATATAGTCAAGAACTATGCTATATGTAAACACACAATTTCAATTATATGCTACTTGAAAAAATGTAAACAAACAAAAAACCCATTAAACTTAGAAAATTTTACAATATTCAAGCACACATTTTTTCTTCTCTGTGTTATAGATGAGTATGTTTAAAAAAAAAGTAAAATTTATAAAAAACATTATAACATAGCAATAACCATTTTTCCATCTTATAGTGCCACATACAATTATATATATTAATAAAATTTCTTCAGTTTATGTTGAAAGCACATACATTTTTTTTTTCATTTATTATCATTTCCAAATTAGATGTGCAATATTTTGCATAATAAAATATTTTCTGAGTTTAATGCTAAAAGTTTTACAAAATTTTACAACATTAAAAGTTGATTTTGACTTAAAATCAAACCAATTAGAGAGATCTGATTTTCTTGATAAAAAGATCACTATGATGTTTTTATAAAAGAAAAAAAAATATTGCCCAGAGTGTACTTAATAGTGAAGAAAATTAGACATTTTACTAGTTACTTTTTCATTTCGGCTGCAGAAAGCAGTTTGCTGCTAACTGAAAAGTCTTAACGAATCCAATCAAGGCAAATTCCTAATGTCACTAAAGTATGTTCTTCTTATAGCAAATATTATTAATATATGAGTGTTCATATAGTACATAAACATTGATGGCCTTCTCACTAGCATGGATCAGCCAGCATCTTAAGTTTATTGGGTTTTTTACCTTTGAATTTAAGATTAAGAAACACCAGTCTTTCTTCTCGATTGCCTCATAACTCTTAATTGAAATATCAGTTGAGTTTCCTTGAAGGCAGAATTAATATGTGTGAGAACGAACCTTTTTCAAAAAAATAGCTATTCACAATTACAATAGATAAAACTAAATCACATCTCTTATTCCCAGGAGGTTACAAAGTTATCTGCCAATGCAATTGTTAGTGGCAAACATGGAGGATGCTAAAAACTTTCTGATTGTAAATTCAGGCTACAATTTGATGGTGACTTTTTATTTAAATACATTCAACTGAAGATCACTTTTAAGTGAAGGAATATTAAAATAATTGGAAAAATATATGGGACATTATATAACTTTGTGAAGTTAAAACAAAAGGTGAAGTGACAATTGATTTACAAAATGGAGATTGGTGGTGTATCAGATAGAATAACAAGAATAGTTGTTTAACTTAATAGTCGATACCAAATGCAGATTATTCAGATTTATGTCTCATTAAGTTCTTATTGAATTGAAGAAGTAGAAGGATTTTTATATGGACATAAAAAGGGCTTTTGATCAAACCAAACTACATTTTAAAATTGTCATTGTAGATTTTATTGGTAGAATTGGTAAACAATTTAAAGATGAAAATAACATAGACTTATAGAGTTTGCAGAAAAAGAAATAACTTGGAAAAAAATGTCAAATGGAAATGAACATGAAAGTATCAAAATGAAGTTACAGCAGAAATGGATTATATTTTGATTAACTGAAAATAAATATTCCAAGATTGTAATGTTCTTAATAAATTCACCAGAGGAGGTGATCATGAGATATTAGACAAAACTAGAGACAAAAATTATCAAGAAAAACAGTATTCACAGTTGATATTGCTAATCTTCAGAAACATTTCAATGAATTTAAATTAGACCTTGCAAATGGTTTTTAAATATTAACAGATTTTGAACATGATTCAGATTTGAACAAAAACAATAGGAAGATAACTAAAACACTTTTAAAAACTGCAACTAAAATAGCTGGTACAAAAAAGCAACAATTGATCAGCAAAATTTCTATTAAGGCAAGACAATTTATGAAGAAAAGAAGATATGTGAAAAAATATAAAAGTGATGCATTAAGAAGGACTGAAAATCTAGAGTTTTGTAAAATGATATGGAAAAAAGTTATTTTAAAAAATATAATTATGAATTAATAAGGAAAGCTATATAAGAAAATAAAAGTCTCAAAAGTGTAAAACTGCATCTTATTATTGATAGGAAACTTATTTCTGTAATAAAAAAAAAAAGATGGAATTATTATTAAAAAGAGAGATGACATCATGAAGTGTGTGAGGATTTATTTGTTCTTTCTTAGTATCATTTAGACAACTTTTATGAAGGCTTATCGAAAGCCTATCATTGATTTATCTCTATATATTAATTTATAAACATATAGCTGTGGACAAAATCTATTTAAACAATAAGTAAGATCTTCACAATGACCTTTTTTTTAAAATAAATGCTAAAAATATTTTTTATTCAAACACAAATCGATCTAAAATATATTATTAAAATTAATTAACATACTAACTTAGATATTAAAAAAGATTAGAATATTTATTTTATTTATTTAATTCAAACGTTATTGTAAATAATTTAAATTGTTTGATAAAGAATTTTTGTTGATAAATCAATAACAGTCTTAAATGGAATGAAAACATTCTTATTTGATTTACAATCTACACCGCCTTTATCACTTGTCAACTTTCTTTATTTTACTTACAATTTATTAGCTTATAAATTTTCACGCCACGGCCACCCACACAACCATACACGTATTCACATGCACTATAATAACAAGGCATATTTCTGTCGAGGTGATAATATAGATTTTTTTAAAAAGAAAAAATAATTAATGTACTTAAGAGTGGATAAAGATTAAGCATATATAATAAATTTACCAGTATTCAACACCGCATATTAATCAAATAATAAATTAAATAACCATAAATTAATAATTACTTCTTTGATTCCTAATCTATAATTTATACTTCTTAATCGTTAAACTACATAACAATGTAGTTGTTTCTCTCTCTCTCTCTCTCTCTCTCTCTCTCTCTCTCTCTCTCTCTCTTGTTTCTTTCTGTGTGTGTGTGTGTGTGTGAGTGAGTGAGAGAGAGAGAGAGCAGTTGAGAATTGTATTTGGACATGCAAACACAATTTTGATTTAATTACATCATAGTTACGCAATTATTTTATAAAATTATAAAAAAGAATATTAATAGAATTTATTTTAATAATATTAAAAAATCATTTATTTAAATAAAATATTTTATCATTTTTATTAAACATTTACATTTTGTAATTAAAATTTAAAAAATCAAACGGAAAGTCTCTACATATAATTAGCTAGAATATACAAAATAGATTTTGGTTAGCAACAAGATTCTAATAGGAAGAATAATTGGAAAATAATTTTACCATAGATTATAGAATGGTTTTTATTTTTAAAATGTTCATTTTCTAAAACAGGAAATTGTATCTGCTTATTCTGATAAAAATATTCGATATGCATGCTATAAACTTTGAAGATTCCTGAAGTAGCCACTCTTTCATAGAAAATCATCTAAAAAATTGATGACTCTATTAAAAGCAGAAAAAATTCACAAATACTAATGTATTTCATTACAATAAATTTATAATAAAAAAATATATGTATGAAGACTATCTAATTGGCTGTGTATCCATTTAAATGGAAAATAAGTTAATTCTTCATGCATAAAATAAAATATTTAAATAAAAGTGTTACACTAAACAATCTCTTTAAAATGGATTACTATAATAATAGTAATACAGTTTTTACTAACCTGGTACTCTAATGAACATTTTGATTAAGAAGACATTAACCGATTAAAAATGTATTCTCGGGAATATATCTTTTTTTAAATGAGCAAAGAAATTTAATATGTATTTATATTTTTGTATTTTTTATTATATAATTTTTAATATAATAAGTCTGTATATTTACATTATTGTAAACAATAAAAACGCAATGTAATAAAAGAAACTATAGTTCCTAATTTTTTATCTATCATTATTATATAAATTTATTAAAAAAAGGAAAGACAAAAGCAAATGAAAAACATTGTGTATATATGAAACTAAGTTTATATTAGTTAATATGTTTTAAACCATAATAGCTACAATGTAGTTTAATCATGTAAAAACTACAAGTGGTATCTCATACCACTCCTAAGAAAAGTTTTTTTTATAAAAATATCATTTTAAACTTGATTTTTTTTTTGTTAGAAGTTTTATTTACAATATATATTAAAATGTTTGTATAAAAATATTTTAAAAAATATAGCCATAAAATCAAAAAATAAACAAATAAAGTTATTTGAATGCCATATTGAATTTTTAGCAATTGGACTGAAATACAATTTGTACAATATCCTCAATTTGAAGGCACCAAATATAAAGTGTTATACTTTGTCTAAAAGAAGAAATATTAAGGAATGTAATAAGGCTGAGACAATATAATCATTATCTTTAAAAAAAATTAAAAAAATAAGATTTTAACATTTTACATATGCTTATTTTTTTTTTAATAGGTTCACAAATTCTAAATGTTGAGAGTGAAATTTTAATTTGACCATTTACCAGACAGCTTAGTCACATTCCTTATGAATATTAAAAAAAAATTATAATATGACTTATCTGAGATAATTCATTACTGTAAAGCATTAGAAAGAAAATATGCTGGAGAGTTTTATTTTTGCTAGCTAACATATCTCTGACCTTGCACACAGGTGTCTTCTGGAAATATGTTTTTAAGAAAGAAGATATATTTTAAACAATTATTATAAATCAAATATTACACAAGAAGATCTTTCATAAATTGTAATTTATAAAAAGATAAAATGAATTCATTATTAAATATTAATTCATCATTATATTATTAAAAAATGAGGCAAAAATCAAAAAATGTATTTTTTACATGTAAAAGAGTTTATTTAGGAAATCAAATATTAAACAAATAGAAAGTTACACTAAAGTTAAATGAATAAAGACAAAATAAATCAATAAACAATATTATAAAAATATTTATTTAGAACAATAGCAAAAAAATTAATAAGCAATTTAATAAAAGATGAAAAATAATAAATGGTACATGAAACTATAAAAACATTTTTGATCTGTGTTTATTGTATTCATATCCATGCATGTTGATAACTAAATAGGAAAAAAAGTTTTTCATTGAATTAGTGCAATATCAAATATTAATGAGAATAGTCCTAATACTAATACTCTTTATTATCTGTTCTGCCCTCGACAATGTGAAATCACCTGTAATCTATTCTGCAAAATCAAAAAGGTTTGGGAGATGGGGACCAAATGATTTCCTGCTGGACTTGGCAACCTAAAATGTAATATCAAATAAGTGTTACAAAATCACAACTAATAAATAATGTCACTGTATTCATACAACAAAATAATGAATATATATGTATATAATGTTATTTTTTTTTATCAATAAGAAGAACTACATGATCTTGTGCCATTCTAAGCTATTAATTGTCCTGTGCTGAAAATGAGTGGAGATATATGGAGATTTCATCTAGCACCCTTTTACTGTGATAGGCTAAAAAGAAAATTCTCTCTTTGTTTCTGCACAAAGGAACTAGGTCATACTGTATGCAGATGAAAGTAACATGCTTTTTTTCCATGCACTTAAAATGTCTTTCTTTTTGGAATATTGTGATAGTGCAGATCTACTAGGGCATAACAACTCAATAGCCAACCCAAATATTGGGTGTAACGAGGTTTGAGCTTCCCCCTAGATGAAAAGTCATCTTTAAATCTCTTTGATAAAGCTTTTTAAAACTCCACATGATCTAGACCTTTTAGTTGTTTTGGGTCCATGTACAATGAATAAACAATGAAGGCATTTGAAACAGCTGCATCAAAGCAATTCCCAAATAAGTGCATTGGCCAACCCTAGATTTTCTATCCCATTCATACTGAAATTACTTCTTATTGACATCTCCCATAAATCATTAGGTACCTATTGGCTAAAGGTGGACATTGATATGAAAGTTTTGTATCATTTTTATCTTCACTATAAATAATATTATTTTCACTTAATGAATAAGCATTATTGAACATAAGAATTGGCTTCTTATCCATTGAATCTATATACTCAAAACTACTGTCTTTATCAAATACAGAATTGGAGTTTCCTGTTTTCATTTTTAAATTTTTGATATATAGAGTTTTGATGCTCTATGGGATATCCTTCCTACTAGTTTTGACTGTTGCACAGAAAGAGAAGTTGATTGCAGATAGCTCTTTTGCTAATTCCACACTACAAAAAAATCTGTCCTAAAAATAATGTGATTCTGTTTTGCAAGATGAGGTAAAATAACTAATAGCTCAGCTTGACTACTCAGAGTTAGGCCAGCACCTGAAGTTTCACTTTTTCCTATGTACAACTCAGTTGGGTACACATATTTATTATGGCTATCTGCTTTCACACAACCATTGGAACCCTCTCTTTATTGGTTTTGAAGAATCATATTATTACATGAAATTTTGTAATTGCTTCATTAACTACTATTTCCTTATGCATCTGATTTACAGCTATGAAATTTACATTACAATGATCTATAATAGGCCTAATGTTATAAATTCTATCATTCTGTTTACTATCAATTTTTGGCATTTTTTTATTGTACTTAAAATGTAGACAAGATAAAATTGCAAAAAAATATTGATAGTCATAACTTTTTTAAGTTCCAGCTGTCTGACATCAGAATCTTTTTGCCAAATAAACTGTAATCTTGTCACATGTACTGGATAAGAAATAATAATCACCATGCTAAAAAATGAGACAATTCTCTGAATAATAGATTAATCCAACCCAGAACTTTTTTCTCTTCAGTAGCATATATATTAGTTTCAAGACAAATTTTTCATAGAGTTTTTTGTCAAAATAAAACAGTCTTTATATTCATGAGCGATAGGAATGTTTGGACATAGAGACTTCATTAAGTGTCCTGTTGCCACATGTGGCAGATAAATGTTATCATTAGAAAGTGAGTTCAGGTCTGGTAGGGATGCTGGTCCAGGCACAGAAATGGTTGCTGCAGTCATAGATAAAGAAGCCTTGTTCGTCATTCCTTTTTTCTAGAAATTACAGTTTTAGCTTCATCATCATCTGAACAGTCTCTAGGATAACACTTATTAGATGAGTTGCCAGAAAGCAAGGCCTCCAAAACACATAGATTATCTATCAAAAATTCAAAGTCAGAAATATCAGAATCAGATTCAATTTTCTGCTTATATACAGTTATGGTAGTTTCTTTATGTTAAAACTAAAAAAAGAAGAAGAAAAAACATTAAAGTCTCTCTTGAGAAAAAAATTCATAAAAAGTCCAATTTTGTAGAGAAAAAATACATGTCTTTCAAAAAAGAATGATATAATGAAAAGAATTGGTCATTTATGTTAACAAGATACATTTTTTGTGTATTTTATGTAAATTAATAAAGGGGGGGGCTAATTTATCATTACCTAATGAATCAGATGATTTGTAAAGGGTTGGATCAACCCTTGTTTTGGTAGCATGTAGATATATATATTACTATTACTGAAAATAAAAATATATATACATTTTTGTTTTATTTACTTTTCATTTGTGCATTTTCTAAATGAGTTTCATGAACCTCAAATCTATGATTTGGTGCTAAAGAGTGTAAGTTCAAATCTAGGTTACTAGAAACACTGTTATGGATTTTTAAAAGTATAACCAGACCAAACTAATGAACATTCTAAACATCTCATGTATTATAAGTTATATCCGTAAGATAAATAGAAAATAGTACTGTTGTGGAGTTAACATATCAGCAATAGGCTTTAAAATAATAATGTTCCTCAGTATGCTTATCAGAGTTTATGATTGAGTCAGTAGGCCATTATCTTATATACTTGGAGTCAGTTACATTTAGCTGACCAAGTGTGGCCTGATTAAAGCATCCTATGTTGCATGGTTTCAACAATATATATCTAGAAGTATGTAGAGAAGCTAATAATATAATAAATGCCATTAAGCAGTAATGTTTGATAATTAAATAAATAGATGTATAGATAAATAGATATGCAGACATACATATAAGTATTAGGTATTTCCGTTATTTAAAATTATTTTATTTAAGAAGTGCTTCCTCTATTGAAAAGATTAAAAATAAAAATAATTTTTTTTTTTTCAACAATATGTTTTATCTTAAAATGGTTTTATTTTTTATTATTGTTTTTTACATTTCTTTTAGTTGCATAAAACACACTTTTCTTTTATAGTTTGTGGGCTTTCGATCAATTGATAGTAGCAACTAGACTTTTTTGAATCTTTGTTTTTTTTTCCCATGTGTCAAAGCGTTGACTGGGAAGCTAACCCAGGCCAGCTGCTTGGAAGGCAGCTATGCTAACCGCAAGGCCACCAGTGTTCAAATTGATAACATCTGATTGTGTAAAAAAATATTTGGTTAGATTGCCTTCTATAACAAAAATTTATATCTATGAAGTAATTATGAAATGGTAGTTTTAATAATGGATTTTTGGCATCGTAAAGTATTTATTGCTCTTTTAAATCAATATTTTCTGATGTAATATAAGATTCATATATATAAATAAAAAAATAAATGATGTATTATGTACAAAATGTGATAGTATTGAAGCCCTGATGTTTATAAAAATAAATCAAAAAGAAGTCTGAATTGCACTTTAATCCTGTGCAATCCTAAGTAAACAATGCATTACAAGTAATTGATATTTAAGGCTGCACTTAAGATTAGTAAAGCTTTAAGCTAAAACTTTTTAAGCTCTGCCCAGAGCCAAGATAGTACATGGGTAAGCAAATAAAATTCTACTGATATGATAAAACGGATTCTAAAAAGCAACATTTATTAAACTAATGATAAAAACCCAAGCTATGTAAGTCTAGCAATACCATTGATAAAAATGAAATCTTATTTCTGTTTTGAACTAATTAGTGTGATGTTGAAATAAAAATGCATTTACTTGTGTTGTTAAATTTAATAGTAAATATTTTATATTTTCCTTAATGCTTTAAAAAGAACATCAAGTCACAAAAGGTCTTATACTTAAGCACAATTATAGCTTTGGGTGAATTGTTCAGGAGATTGACCAAAAGAAGACAAAAGTATATTATATTATATGTAGACATGAACAATTAAAAAATAGAAATATAATAGAACCTTAAATAAAGTAAAATATACTTTTTAATTTACTAAAATGTATTATTCTTTATAGAAATTTAAGTAGTAAAATGTAAATAATAATTGGCTTAAACAATTCAAAACAAAGCAAAACTCTCCATATAGTAGTGCCATCTTGTGCTAACAAAAGCAATCAATGGATGCCAGAAGGCTTGTGCATAAAATCCCTATCTAGTGCCGACTCATCCAATATCCCCAGACTAGTTTCTGGCTTGTGGCCTTCATCAGTGAGGAGCCTTGGATCTGAGAGCACTGCACCTAGATCTGGATTAGATTTTGAAATAATTAAAGCTAGTTGTAAAAAAATATTGTAAAAGGATCTATGTAATGAGATTTTTAAAATTCAATCTTATTAAATCTATAAAATCCTAGTATTTTATTATTTTTTATAAAACTTGAATAGAATATTAATAACATATTTTAAAGTAATAATTTTCAAAAATGTAATAAAAATAACAAGATCTCATAAATATGAGCTAACTTCAAAAATCATTTGTTAATTTTCTTTTTTAGCATTGAAATTGTTAGTAAAACTAACAGGTTTATTTGAAGAAGTATTATATAGATATTAATAGCATTGAGAGATTAGAAAAAGAGGAAGAAGAAATTCAGTTTTTCATTGTGAATAGAAATTCAAAACGAATCATATATTTTAAAGGAAAACATGCTTTTAAATGATTTAATGATGTTTCATATTTTTTACGAGTATTAAATAAATTATTTAAATCATTAAAATTATCTGAATTTTTTTTCATTAGAAAAGAAAGCATGGCCAATAAAAATTTTTTTTTTTAATTAATTATATTCTGTTAACAGGATATTGTGTTGTAATAGCTAATATTAAAATTCCAAATACAAATTTAATTTTACATTTAAATTTTTTGGTCTTTTTGGCTTTATTATCGTTTATCAATAAAACTAAGACCTTCAAATAACCTCGTGAATAAATAATCAATTACGAAATATTTATCATTAGTTTTGCTCATTTAAGCTCTAAAATATAGAGCAAAGAGCAGATTAAAATATTACCCTTCCTTATTGATGTACGATATTTTTAATAATTTAAAATACTTGAATAACAGTAGAAAATGTATCATGCTGTACAATTTATTCAGAACATTACAAAACAACTGTATAGACTATTACGAATATCTGTAACTATTATCATACTGTTGTTGGCATAATTCATAATGTATTATTTTGTGACTTCATTTAAAACTTACTTTAGCAGAAAACAAAAATATCATATAACTTTACAGACTATAACCAATATTTTTCAACTACTATCCAATCCTGATGGCAAATATCTATATAACTTCTTAAATGTATATTGATTTAATTCAAAAAGCACTTCCAAGCATGCTTATATGAAACAAAAATGTAACAGTAACACCAAAGTTATAACAGTTGGGAAAATAATAATTTACTGTCCAAAGTTAATATAGAAAATTTAGTCTTGTCAAATCATAATAAAAAATAAATATTCAAATTATAAAATCTAGTGCAAAATTAAGAATATTCAAACTTGCATTTTGATAAACAAAGTAATAACCACAGTAGTCACAAATAATTAATGATTTGGAAACAAGGGTGAAAAGGTCAAAAATGTTTTTAAAACATTATATGCAAATGTGTAGATTAATTTCTGAATTGTGGAAAATGTATTTGGATGACAGATGAGTGATGATGTAAAAAGGTTAAAAAAGCATTTTAAAGATTTTTGATAGATTACAGATTGCAGAAATCAGATTTTACATTTCAAAAAGCAACATGCAATGGGTGTTTATAACAGAAAACTCCAACTATATCAATAGAGGGAAAACATCTTTCAGCTTGCAGAAGGAAACAACCTACCAGTGTAGAATATTTTTCAATATAAACAATAAATTTATACATAAGGATTTTTCAAGCAGACTGGCTAATATCTATCTGACATGCATTGATTCATTAGTGTTTAGCCACATAGCAACTAAAAAAATAGATAACTTGTCAAGGCCTATTTAGTATTAAATTGTAACTTGTTGATTGATGTATCAAAGAATGGTTAAACAGATACAGATTGAGCTGTATTGAGTCTGGTAACTATCTTCCTATCAAGACTAAATATACCAAAAAATTAATAAAACCTATCTGTAATAGAATTAAAGGGAATTGACACATGGATATAGAGAACATTTTGTTAGTAAAATTAATCCTATCATATATTAATATTGGACTTTCCAAACTTAAGGAAATAAATTTATTTATAAAAAAGTGATTGGAAAATTTTTCAGATTTCGCAGATTAAAAGTATTTGTCTGAAAGTTTGTGATGGTATTTTAATAATAATTGTATATTGGACTCTTCTCATCATCTAATATTAATTGTATATAACAAATCATTTCAGGCAGTGCTATTCTCCTAGATGCTATAGATATTGCTGACCTGATTAATGATAGTATGCATAAAATTCAAACTTGGAGCCTCAGTGCAAGTCACAGTAATCAATGGATGCCAGAAGGCTTATGTATAAATCCCTATAGTTTTGTAGTTAAGTAGAGATAAAAGGTGTCTGCTGGAGGGTTGCATTAGATTCTAAGATCTAGGTGAAGTGCTCTCAAATCCAAGGCTCATCACTGACGAAAGTCACAAGCTAAAAACTCATCTGGAGATATTGGATGAGTAGGTACTAGATAGGGATTTTATGCAGAATCCTTCTAGCATTCATTGATTACTCTGGCTTGCACTGAGTGACACTACTGTAAAGAAAGTTTTGCATATCAAAGATGGTATATATGCGAGGAAAAATGAAATGGAGTTAAATTAATTATGTTATATCGTTAAATATTTAATAAAAATAGATATATTATTTCATAATTAAGTGTAACCTTATATTTAAATTAAAAATAATAATTTTAGTCTAATAAATGATCAATAGTAATCATTAGTATAATTATCTAGACGTTAAAAAAAATTGAATTAGTAATTTGCTATGGATAAATACTGAAAATAATGAAGATTATATAAGAGGATTTGGATCAATTAAAACGTTCTGGGTTAGCTAGGAGTGCATCTTAAGAGTCAGTTGCCATTTCCCTCATCTTTTTATGCATACGTTTGAAGTATGTGAAGTAAAATAAAAGTTTTGAAGTCTATATACGTGTATATGAAAATAAAAGGGAAAATTATAATAGATGTCATTATGATGATAACAACTGATAAATTGCTTGAAGGCAAAACGAATATAAAATGAAATTAATTACAAGAGACTTTGATTTCCAATAAAATTTAGTATAATATTTTAAAATAATATGAAATAACTGGATTGATTTACACAATTTGGTTTCAGCTTATATGTTTATTTAATGATAGGTATTTTTTTTAAAAAAAAAGATGTTTTTTTTTTTAATATCTTATATCTTTTACGAATGTGTGATGGAATGGAGTTTTAAGTATACTTTAAATTTTTTTTTGTTAATTTGTTATCAGAAAGCTATTCCCAGACGAATTACTATTTAATTATTGTAATAATATAATATTTCGGAGTGAGTCTGTGTTTTATTTTTAAAAAATAAATAAATGAGATAATTTACACATACACATGTGTGTTGGAGGGAAGGGGGTTGCTACTAAAAATATCACGTTTTATGAATTATATAAGTAATGAATTTTTTAATTATTTTTTCTTTTTTACTTTTAATCGGAAACATATTGATTGTATTACTCCCATAAGCATTAAATAATTATATTTTGTTAATTTTCCTAATTGAATGTATATAAAATTCTTATTAATTAAACATTTTGATACCTTAAAAGAGAGAGTACTTTGTAGCTAATTACTTTTATTTAATGGCATTTTTTTTATAAAGTTAATTAATGATTTTTTCCTCTCTTTTTATCTTCAATACTTGCTTTTAAAAATTTAATTACTTCCAATAAAAAAAAAAAAAAAAACATACTTTAGTATTTTTAAAACAAGTGGTTCCATTAACATCTACATTTTAATATAACATTTATTAACATTAATGTTCAGTAAACAAAATTATTATATCACACTGACATTACAACTAACTAATGCATTTATTTTTACATTTAATTTATGAAATGCAGTTCTATGGTAACGACAAATACAAATTGCAGAATGTAATACTGTTAAATCGCGTGAATGATTTTAAAAAAAGGATGGACTGTATAAAAAATTTTAATAGAAAAAGACAATCACTGAGATAAAAAAGGCAATTATCTAATACAAGATCAATATAAAATAAATAATATTCGAAAATCTTCTAAGACGTTCGAGCACGAAAGTGATGAGCTGAATTGACTTTGAGCTTTAGAGTTCAGTACTTTACCCTTTGCACTAAATGACAGAGGTTTGCCAATCTTTCTAGTATAGGTTCTAAAGTAACTATAATAAAATCCGTTATACTCTGGGAAGATCAAATGACATTTGAAAGCATCAAACAGGAGAATTATATTCAATTGATCAAAATATAGCTTTTCTTTTTTAAAAAATGTTGCTTTATTTGGAAATTTATGCAGTCTGTTATATTCAGAGGGGTGTGTGATCTAGGCATATATAAAAATTATCATCATAATTTGCAATTAACTTAAGAAAGAGGGCCTCCCCAAGTTTAATTCAGTTTTTTTAATTCATAATCATTTTTCTTCACATAACACCAGAAATATTCTTTAGTTCACCTATCCATATCATATAGGATCTCTATCTATGTCTTTTAAATCTCATGAAATCTATAGTTTAAAATTCAATTGTCTACCTGTTACGATTTTTTTTTTTTAGAAATGTTCATTCCAGTTCAATTTCAATCTTTTAAGTCTTTCAATAATGTCCATAATAGGTGTTTGTTCTCTCAATTATTATTATTTTTTTTGCTTTTGATTTTTTTTATTACTTCTAATATGTACTTCTCTATAATTCTTCCAAGTGTCCAAGTCTTATATTCATATATAAAAATTGGTAATATACATCTATTAAATGTCTTGTTTTTCAAACACATAAGCATATATTTTTTCTATCAAAAGCACTTCATTCAAATTTTTAGTTTGATTTTCACTTGAGAAGGTCTATTTGTAGTAGATAAAACCATGGTTGTGTAAGGATTTTGGTAAAATTTTGGATTTAATCTAGTATTGTATTGTTTTATGGTTTTTTATTTTTATTTTTGCTAGTATAGTGTTAGGCAGTTTTGCTTTTTATATATATATATATATATATATATATAAAAGCAAAACTGTTATCAAACAAATATATATATGAAATATATATATATATATATATATATATATATATATATAATTATTTCATTATATATTTGTTTGATAACTATAAATAATATATTTAATAATTGTGTGTATTTTATATTTTATATGATAAAATCTAATGAGATTCGCATAATATAAATAGGAATCTAGTTCTAGTCTATTCTGATTCCTGGTTAATAATATCAAGGTTTGATGTATCTATGCAAAAAGTTTCCTTGATACTGGTTCTTTATTGTAATTTATAGTTCAGAATTTGGTTATTATATAATATTTTGTAGTTTAGTTAAACAATAAGTTAATGGAGGATTCTTAAATGTTTTTATTGTTAATATATATATATATATTAAAAAATATAACAAATTGTTAATTACATAACTGTTGTATTATTAATTGTGCACTATTAAGTTCTCTGCCCAAGGGCAGAACTGGATTAAAAGAGATCACATTTGATTAATATTTGTGGCTATTTGATATTGTATGTCGCTTTTCTAATATTTTTTTTAGCTCCTCAAATTTCTAACATAAAATAATGGAGCTTCTTACATTATTGAAATGTAACAGCTTTCTTTTTTAATCCATTTTAATTCTACATACAATGATTTTTTTCGTTATTTATAAGAATGTATATTTAAAAAATGAAATTATAAACATCCATGATTGTAATATTTTTTTTCATTATTACTTTATTTTATTTGAAAATATTCCAAATCGTTGACAGTAAAATGAGAAAAAAAGATGTTCAATGAAATGTTCTATTGATAATTAGTCAGTAACAGTGTGTATATGAATCGCCTAAGGAAAATATTAATTAAGTATGTTGATTTGGTTAGCATAATATTGTGGTTGTTGGTATTACTATTGCAATTATTATAATGATTGTAACAGTGATTGTGATAATTTTAATGAATTAGTGTGACTAAAAAGGATAAAATGAGATTAGGTATTGAGCATCTGAATTATAGCAAACTATGTTTAACCTTACATGAAGTAGAAAGAGTGAATGACTTCTGAATTAGATAATTAAGTTAAATATCCAATTTTATTCATATATATTTCTAAAGTATTATTTGTTTATAAACTGAAAAACAATGTCCATTTGCATTATTATAATAACATATTTGGTCTTAGTTGTTCTGTGAATAAGTATATATTCTCATTATTGTCTATTTAATAGCTGTGATTTATGTACCAGCTTATTAAAATTATTAGAAATTACATCTTGATTGTTATTTATAACTATAAGCTGGCTTAATTAATAATTACAAAAATCAGGCAAAACTCACTATACGTATTGCCACACATAGCAAGCTACAGTAATCAATGGATGTCAGAAGGCTTGTGCATAAAATCCCCATCTAGTGCCTACTCATCCAATATCCCCAGACTAGTTTCTGGCTTGTGGCCTTCGTCAGTGAGGAGCCTTGGATCTGCAAACACTGCACCTAGATCTTAGGATCTAATGCAACCCTCTAGCAGCCACCTTTTACCTCCACTTAACTACAAAACTATGAGTCTTAAATTGAAAATACCTTAATATTTTCAATTCAAGCTCATTAGCTTATATAGTCATATAGGTCTGAACTCAGTTCAGTACCCATACATTTTCTTGTCTTTGGTACTTTAATAACCACAGCCACCACTATTCTATTGCAGTTATAGGCAAGCATAGGAAATGGTGACCATGTGATGTTTATTGGCTTGGGACTAATCCTGCCTAATAGGATAGTGGTGGCTGTGGTTATTAAAGAACCAAAGACACCACAATGTATGGGTACTGAACTGGGTTCAGACCTATATGACTATATAAGCTAATGCACTTGGATTGAAAATATTAAGGTATTTTCAATTTAAGACTCATAGTTTTGTAGTTAAGTGATGATAAAAGGTGGCTGTTACAGGGTTGCATTAGATGCATTAGATCTTAAGATCTAGGTGCAGTGCTCTCAGATCCAATGCTCCTTATTGATGAAGGCCACAAGCCAGAAACTAGTCTGGGGATATTGGATGAGTAGGCACTAGTTGGGGATTTTATACACAAGCCTTCTGGAATCCATTGATTACTCTAGCTTGCTGTGTATGGCAATAGGTATAGTGAGTTTTGTTTGTTTTAATAACAGTTATAGGCAAGCATAGGAAATGGTGATCTTGTAATGTTAATTATAAAATCATTGCTAATATCACTTTTTAAAGTATTAATGCTTGATTTAGGAATGTGGGAGTCAGATAAAAATGGCCATTTTTATTTGATCAAAAAATTAGTATTATTAGAAGAAAATGAATGTTGTTTACAAGTTTATTAAAACTGATTCTTTGGAAATTTGATTTTGGAATTATTATAATAACATGCTCAGACTTACTTGCTCCATGAATAAGAATTATATATTGAAACAGTCAGCTTGTACAATCAAACTGTTTCACTTACTATATTCTATAGTAGTATTCTTTTATATATAAACACCACCAAACTCTTGTATGTCTAAATAACAATACTATAAAAACCCACCTAAATTTAAACCTAAATAAGTGTAATCATGTATGTGTGCATGTATATTTACATATGTAAAGAAATATTCATTTATATAGTCATAAATCTTTAAAATACGCACATATATAATGTTAATAATTATTAAATGAAAAACGAGTTGTATGTGTAACTTTAGACGACATATATGGTAGAAAATTAATGTTAATATGATTTAAAACATTAAGATTTCTTTATTTTGCAATATTTATTAAGTTAGTTAGTTATATTTGATATTTCATAATTCTGCATATATCAGAAAATTAAAATGGTCAAGTTACATATAGAACAAAATGTTTTTCATAAATCTTAGATTTGTTTTTCTAGCCAAAGTGATGCCAGAAGAGTTAATCTTTCTCAGTATAAGATTGACTAAAATTATATTTAGAATTAAAATTAGAAAATTACATAAATTACTGCATGTCACTGGGTTTTTTTTGACCAAATTAAAAGTTGACACAGCAGACTTCTGGGATTTCTGGAAATTAGCGTATAAGCTAAGAAAATAATATAATGAAGATGAGGGGGGTGTATTGCTATATAAGCAATAGCAGCCATCTTTAAAATTATTAAAGAATTCTCACTCAGATTCAATTGGTAATTTTAATAAAATACTGAAGAAAGTTAATAATTAGCATGTGAGTGTAATAGGCTCAAAATCTTGCCCTTTGCCTCGATGAAAAGTTACCTGAGATGGAGAAACATGAACTAACCACCGTCCCCACTATGCAGAAAGAACTTGGCAGCAGAAAGAAAAGATAAGAAGAATGGTAAATACTCCTTCAATTCTAAAACTTTCCACTAAACTAAACTCTAAAATGGTAGCTTAAATCTTAATCTAATGGCCATAATAATAATGTAAACTAAACTTATGTAAATGTAAATTTTATTTTGTTTTATCCCAATCCTAAAATCTTGCCTAAATTTATAAATGATTTAATACTTTGTTTTAATCTTAAAATCTTGCCTGATTTGAAACTGATTTATAAACCTAGTTTTTCTTATAATTCGTAAAATAATTCATTGACAGATTGATTTATGATTTATTATTCTAAAATCTGAATTATTTGCATTGAGAACACATTTCATTTATTAAGTTGATTTTATGGATTCTTTATTTGTTGGTTTACCTGTAGAAATTAATGATTGATTTAGTTATGTATTAGTCTTATTCTAAGTAATTAAATGCTATTCAATTTTAACTTGCTAAAATTTAGAATCTAAATGTTTTATATAAATTTAGTCATGTATAACACTTAATGATCTGTTTTAAAATAATTATTAAAGTTTAAGTTAATTTATACATCTTAAGTTGATGATAATATTTGCCATCATTAATCTTATAAATTTAGAATTATCGAAACTGAATCAATCATATTTCAGTGAATGTCGCATAACCTTAATTTTAAACTAAGCAAATTTCAAATTTCACTTACTCAAAATTTTATCCTATTTTAAATATTGCATTTCTTAATTAAATCTACGCCAAATATTATTATTTTAATTATGTTATATTGTGTATGCTATATATTTTCAAATCTGAGTTTTATTCATAATTAAACCATTAGCGAGAATTAAATAAAGATTCTTGCAAATATATATGTCATTTCGCGTATATATGTAATATGCGTAATAATGCCCAAACTAAAAAGCTCTGCTTTGAAACGGATAAAATATCTTGATTTAGATATAATTACAAGTGTGCCATTCTTCTAAAATAGATTTGCTTTTAAATATAATATTTCACCAATATTCAGTTGAAGTGATAAAATGCAGCATAAATTTATAATTCTGTATTTTAATTTCCCCATATTCTGTAATCCTCCTTAAGTAAATAAAAGCCTATATAGATAGCATAATTCAGGTTTATGCCCCAACAAGTTCTCATAGTGATGAAGTAGTAGAAGATTTTTATATGGATGTACAAAAGGCTTTTGATCAGAGTAAACAACTTTTAAAATTGTTATGGGAGACTTTAATGCTAGAATTGGTAGACAAATGAAAGATGAAATTGCTGTAGGTAATTTTGATTATGGTAATAGAAATGAGAGAGGACATAGACTTGTGGAGTTTGCAGAAAAAGAAAAACTTTATATTATGAATTCATTTTTTGAGAAAAATGTTAAAAGGAAATGGACATGGAAGCATCCAAATGAAGGTACAGCAGAATTGGATTATATTTTGACTAACAGGAAATACATATTTCAAGATTGTAATGTTCTTAATAAATTTAACACAGGAAGTGATCATCGATTAGTAAGGTGTAAGTTACGTGTTAATGTAAAACTAGAGAGACAAAAATTATTGAGAAAAACAATATTTACAGTTGATATTTCTAATCTTCAGAAACATTCTAATGAATTTAAATTAGAACTTATAAATAGGTTTCAAGTGTTAGGAGATTTTGAACATGATTCAGATTTGAATGAAATTAATATAAAAATAACTGATACACTTTTAAAAACTGCAACAAAGATAGCTGGTAGAAAAAAGCAGCAATTGACTAATAAAATTTCTACTGAGACTAGAGAATTTATGAAGAAAAGAAGGAATATGAAGATATACAAAAATGATGCATTAAAAAGAATTGAATATCTCGAATTTTGTAAAATGGTACGGAAAAAAGTTGAAAATGATATAAGAAAGTATAACTGTGAAATAGCAAGGAAAGCTGTAGAAGAAAATAAAAGTCTCAAGAATGTTAAACAACATTTTGGTATTGGTAGGAAATTTATATCTGCAATAAGAAAAAAAGATGGAATTATTACTAAAAAGAGAGATGACATCATGAAATTGGTAGAAGATTTTTATCAAGAATTATATAGTAATAAAGAACAAGTACCTCCTATATCTATTACATCTTCCGAATTGCCCAGAATTTTAAATGAAGAAGTGAGACATGCAATTAAATGTATGAAGAAAGGAAAGGCTCCAGGAAATGATGGAATTATAATTGATATATTAAAAGAAGGAGGTGAAGAAATAGAAACAATTTTAGCAAAGTTATATACCAAATGTCTAAATGATAAAGATGTACCGGAAGATTGGAAGAATGCAGTAATAATATTAATATTTAAAAAAGGTGATAAAGAAGATATTAGAAATTACAGACCTATCAGCCTTTTATCAGTTTTATATAAAATTTTTACCAAGATAATTACAACTCGTCTACAGAGAACTTTGGATTTCCACCAACCAAGAGAACAAGCTGGATTTAAAAGTGGTTTTAGTACAATAGATCATATCCAGGTATTGAGAGAAGTCATAGAAAGGACAAATGAATATGAGTTGTCATTATGTTTTGGATTTGTAGATTATGAAAAGGCATTCGATTCTATACACATTTCTTCAGTGATTAAAGCATTGGATCATCAAGGTATAGATCCAGGATATTGTCATATTTTAAAGAATATTTATAAAAATGCAACAGCAACAATTAGATTACATAATGATACCGGAAAAATCAACATTGAGAAAGGTGTAAGGCAAGGTGACTCCATATCTCCAAAACTTTTTACAGCAGTGCTGCAAGAAGTATTTTGTGGATTAAAATGGGAAACTAAAGGAATGAAAGTAAATGGAGAGTATTTAAGTCATTTAGATTTTGCAGATGATGTAGTTGTTTTTGCAAATAATGCTTCAGAGCTGCAGGAAATGTTGCAGGAGTTAGCAGATGAAAGTAGAAAAGTAGGACTAAAGATAAATGTTAAAAAGACTAAAGTAATGTTTAATCGATTTGCTCAAAATATGAAAATAAAGATTGATTATGAAGAATTAGAAGAAGTTAATAGTTACAAATACCTAGGTCAGATTATTAATACAGATGGAAACATAATGGAGGAAATTAATCATAGAATTAAACTTGGTTGGAGTGCTTTTGGTAGAAATAACTTGATACTAAAAGGAAATATGCCTATGTGTTTGAAAAGAATGGTTTTTAACAAATGTGTTTTACCAGTTCTTACTTATGGATCTGAGACTTGGACACTTAATAGAAGAGCAATACAGAGACTTCAGACCACTCAAAGGAGTATGGAGAGATTATGTTGGGAGTAACAAGAAGAGATCGAAAACGCAATGTATGGGTAAGACAACAAACAGGTGTTACTGACCTTATTGAAAAAATTAAAAGATTGAAATGGAGTTGGGCTGGACATATTGCTAGAAGAAATGATAATAGATGGACAATTGAAATTTTAAACTGGATTCCAAGAGATTGTAAAAGACCCAGAAAGAGACCACATGTGAGATGGATGGATGAAATAAGAAAATGTGCAGGGGTGTTGTGGAAAAGAGAAGCTAAAGATCGGAGAAGATGGATTAAACTTGGAGAGACCTTCATCCTGCAGTGGATTGATAATGGTTGATGATGATGATAGATAGCATTATAAATTGGATTCGTAAACTTTCCTAAATAGTATAATTAAACATACTATCATATGAAATGATATAGGGTAGTTTCATGAAAGAAACTCTTATTTAAGCATCTTAATTTTATGATATGATAATGTGGTCAGTGGTGCATATGTGTCCTTAAAAAGCACTAAGGTGTAACTCACTTGTTGCTGTACTTCTTTACTGGGCATACATGTTAAGGCTACTCCAGTACATTTATTTCGGGCAATTATCTTTCTCAGATGGTGCCTGGTACACGCCAATCCATTCTGCATTGTTAATAATGGAGCATGAGACTCACCCAAAGCATAAGACTCCCACATAATATAAATTGCTCAATCAGCCGGACTAAAAAGGCCTCCTATATCACAGCAATGAGTTCGGTCATAGGGAACCGTTACTTGGTAAAAATCCCGTGAATAAGGCACATATGAGATTCAAAAAGACTCAGAATTGTATCTGTATTTTTATATTGGACTATTTCCATCATCTAATATGTGTGTTGAATGTCTTTAGAAAAGTTTAATTTTTAGTTAAATATTTCAAATGCATTCAACTGTTAGTAATATCACAGCAAACAGGTTAGTATATGCACCAACTGTTAGTAATATCACAGCAAACAAATGTTAATAATATCACAGCAAACAGGTTAGTATATGCACTAACGGTTAGTATACTAACCTGTTTGCTGTGATATTACTAACAGTTAGTGCATATACTAACCTGTTTGCTGTGATATTATTAACATTTGTTTGCTGTGATATTACTAACAGTTGGTGCATATACTAACCTGTTTGCTGTGATATTACTAACAGTTGAATGCATTTGAAATATTTAACTAAAAATTAAACTTTTCTAAAGACATTCAACACACATATTAGATGATGGAAATAGTCCAATATAAAAATACAGCTAGAACACCATCATCACAAACCTTCAGAAAAACACTCAGAATTGTATGTTTCTATAGGCATTAGTAACTGAAGTCTAATTCCCAATAATCAGTTCATCCCACCAGTTTTATTATTATTTCAGCTTTTATCTGAATTAGAATTCAGTTTAAAATGTATATTTGCTATGTAGAGAATATGTTAATTATTTGCGCTTGATAAAATGTGTTCTTTATTAAAATTTATAATCACTTCCACTAACTTAAAGCAGATCTAAATCCTATTATAGCACAAACTAGGCATAGATAAATATGAGCAAAGTCATTTTCATTATAAAATTAGTATTAATGCTCATAAAAGTATGGAATCTCATTGTATTATAATTTCATCACCTGCGAGTGATAAAATCACATATATAGCTAAATAAATGAATTAATTGTAACCTAAAATACTATCATCTGAGAGTGATTTGATGCTATACATATATAAACCGGAAATGCATAAACCTTAAATCTTTAATATTTGTACTAGAAAATTATAATCATTTGTGAGTGATTCAATATATATATGTAAACCAATTCATGTAAACTCAGCTATGCAAAATTGTTTTTAATAAGCCATCACTTGTGTGTGAATCCAAATTATTGTAAATATCCCTTAATCACCTGCGTGTGAGGTCAGACACCTACATATTGTAATATTGTTTTAAATTATTGTTTTCATATTTTTAAATTCATTAAATTAATTTTAATTTTTACTCTTGCTTCATGTCTTAGTCTTGCTCACCGACTCATAATTATTTAGCATTTAATAATCATTTTATTATTAGTTATTAAACTATCGTCAATGTTTAGTAATTATATTAGCCACATGATACCTATATAGCAATATTAATCAGAATGCCAACTTTTCCCAGTCTTTTGTTCTACTGATGTGCTACTGCCGGCATGTGAAAAAAAGAAATATTGTTGTGACCTCAACTGTGTCATCCGCAAGGTAGTAACTCTATGAGCAATGGTAGAGGAACTAGGGTTGGGCCAGAGTCATGGCTTCCACCACTGTAAAACTGGTCAGCCTTAGAATGATCTATCTGAGTTCTAGATTTTGTTGCGTGAATGTACATATTTGATCATTACAATATATATATATATATATATAAATTTAAGACATTACATTCTCATGAGATGAATATGAATATAGGTACTATCACATCTTTGAATTACCTGGTTTCCTAGGGATTTGTTTTGTTTTTTTTTATTTTCTAAATAATTATTTTTTACTTCGTAAATAATTATTTTATAGGTAGACTAGCACGAAGTGGAATAAATATAAAATATATATAGGAAATATATATATATTCAATAGATGGCGTTTTACCAAAGGCACCGAACAAGTGTAAATTTGTTTACATAAATGACAAAAGAGTCAGAATTCACTATCTCTTTCATTTGCTCACCCTCAGATCAGCTGATTTTAAGCTAATTTGCTATCATCAGTGAAGGATAGAGCTAGAAACTAGATCTAAACACTGACTTCAAGTGTTTATGCAGAACGTTTCTATCAGTTTGCAAGTGCGAATTTTTCAGACTGGTAAAGTCTTCAAA
This sequence comes from Epiperipatus broadwayi, assembly GCA_028023455.1. NCBI lineage: Eukaryota > Metazoa > Onychophora > Udeonychophora > Euonychophora > Peripatidae > Epiperipatus > Epiperipatus broadwayi. The sequence continues at coordinate 21,642 of JAQFVV010001347.1, read as the reverse complement.
CCCAGCCTAACAAGCCAGATAGCTATATGGGTCTGATCTCAGTTCAGTTTCACCATATAGTCAAAGCCTCTGCTGGGTTTGAAGACTTTACCGGTCTGAAAAATTCATGCTTGTAAACTGATAAAAGCGTTTTGCAAAAACACTTGGAGTCAGTGTTTAGATCTAGTTTCTAGCTCTATCTTTCACTGATGATAGCAAATTATCTTGAAATCAGCTGATCTGAGGGTGAGCAAATGAAAGAGATAGTGAATTCTGACTCTTTTGTCATTTATGTAAACAAATTTACACTTGTTTGGTGGTTTCGGTAAAACGCCATCTATTGATCATAAATACAAGTGATAGCAATTTACATGAATAACTTGTTTTTGTTTTTCATAAATGTACCTTTAAAGGCTTTTTGCAATGATATATATTGCAGAGGCTTTGACTATGTGGTGAAACTGAACTGAGATCAGACCCAAATAGCTATCTGGCTTGTTAGGCTGGGTTTGAAGACTTTACCGGTATGAAAAATTCACACTTGCAAACTGATAGAAACATTTTGCATAAACACTTGGAGTCAGTGTTTAGATCTAGTTTCTAGCTCTATCCTTCACTGATGATAGCAAATTAGCTTGAAATCAGCTGATCTGAGGGTGAGCAAACAAAAGAGATAGTGAATTCTGACTTTTGTCATTTATGTAAACAAATTTACACTTGTTCGGTGGTTTTGGTAAAACACCATCTATTGATCATAAATACAAGTGATACCAAGTTACATGAATAACTTGTTTTTGTTTTTCATGTATATATATGATATATATGTATATAGTAAAATACATATAATCGAATATATAAATACAGTTTTTTAGTGTGTACATATATAAGAATATATTTTTATTTTTTTTTGATATATTTTAATATATAATAATTTTGTATGGTTTTAGTTTTTTAAAATAAGTTTTTTGTGAAATAATTTTTTTAGTATTTTTTATACAAAGTTTTTAAAGATTTTTAGCCTATAGGAATTAGTTTTGTTATCTGATACGTATCTGTAATATTTTAGCACTTAATTTCTGTACTTAGCCATTTTTTTCCTGATGAAAACCAGTCTGCTGGTTGAAATATTAAAGCAGTTTTATAGAGAAGTAAATATATATATATATTGATTGCTGAAATAAAATTGCATTAAATTCAAAAAACTAGGTGCACTATCTGTTGATTTTTCAAACCTACATAGATAGCAGCAGTAGACTGCAAATAAACTTTAATGACATATATTCTAGATTATGTTTTAGAATGTTATCAATGCAGATAATATTAAATTACAATCTAATTGATAAGTTGCATGTATTGTAACAAGCACAGACGACGTTACATTGTTTTTTTATTATTAAACATGTTCGCATTTAAAAAATTTCCTTAAGAATTAAAAATTGAAATTAAATATCATCTTAAACTCGTATATATAAATTGCACAGATAAAAAAAAAAATTATTAAAATAAAACTTTATTAAAAATAGAAAGGTATTTTAAAAACAAAAACCTAAAAAGATTTAGAGATAAAAATATATCTTTAATCTTGGAAAACACATTAATTAATCAGAAATGGAAATGATTGTTTTAATTAGTTAAATGTAAACCAGCCTTGGGCATTTAAATGTAAAAACATCGGTCAGATAGGAAAACAATAGAAACTTTTAGCAAATAAAAAGAAATCCCTATGGAATCGGACCTCAGCGAAAGGACCATCGCATCGATGACGTAATGTAAATTCAATCCTTCAAATTAATATAAAAGGACAAGTTTGAAAATTATTAGTTATTGATTATTTACGATGTGACAGATATGTGTTAGTGCGGAAGTGAAGGAGAAGGGATTGAAAAGACGCACTCTTCAATCCCTTCAGTTTTGCCAAAGAAAGAAAGAGAAATGAACTATTGTTTTCTACATTGAGGACCAACTAAACTAAAAAACCTCCGAATGAATAAATAAAACAATGGCTAAATGAATACCAATCTTTTTAGGACGGCATGGGAATTCACATTCAAATGGCAAGGAACATATAAAGATGAACTGTTTAAAAAACCATAAGAACTTTATAATTTATGAACATTAAATTAAAAACTTTCCATATATAAAAAATACAAATAGAATCCTATCTGACCAATGTAAATTAATATTAATAATGTTATTTGATATTTTTTTTTATTTAAAATCATTTCCATTTATTTATTTTTTGTTCTTTAAGTTTTATTATGATTTCTGTTTTCCGTTAAGTTAAATTATATAAATGTTAAACTTAAGTCGGGCATGAATGGCTGTATAGATTTGTAAAGTTATATTAGGGGAGGGTAATCTTAGGTTATTTGTTTCGTGGTTAAATTGGGTCAATGGATTGGATATATTGGTGTGATTAGTAGATGTAATATTGATTCGCTATGGGCAGAATCACTTCATACGCCGCACACTTCCGTTTGCCTATGGAAGGAATTATAAGTCGGATACCGCAGTTCCTTTCTATGGAGTTTTTTTGTTTTATTGCTCTTCTTTGCAGATAGATGTAATATTCCTATCTGACGAGAGGCAATTTCTTCTCTTAACTTTTTGTGCTGCCGTATTTTATTACATTGAATACATCGATATATCAGATGAATTGATGCCAGTTTGACTATGAATTTTAGCCTAAGGTTAAATAGGGATAGAATGTTTATTTTCAAATGCAAATCTATGTAGTCTATTCATACTTGACACTAAATAAAAATGCATTAAATTTAAGTTGTTTATAGACGTTTGCATGGATTCGTTATCGGTTAATTATGTTTTGGATTTCATATTTGATCAAAATATATAGACATTCGATAAATAATGATACCTCACGGTGAGTATCTAAAATGTATTTATTCGGATGTCTTTTAAGTTATTGGTGACAATGCAAGTATCTTATGGTGAATACTATTGGGTTACTTATAAATTTCCCTCTGCAATTGTCAGTATCAATGATTTTATATTTTGATCGTTTATGTTTATTTTGAAATGTTTTTAACCGTTGAAATCTATGTAACCGATCTATACGCAACATATTAAAACAAGCTTTTATAATCCCATCTGTGCGAACTTAATTAAAATGTAAACTTATAATATAATAGAAATTAAAATGTAAATTAAAATTCAAAGTAAAGTTAAAAATAATGTTAGATGTTAAAATGTAAACTGATACTAAAACAATTTTCAATCTTATATATATGTGCATAAATAAATGTTTGTGTGTTAATTACTGGCAGTGGCTTATTTTATTCTTTTTTATATATACTCTTATATTATATTATTAAATCTCTGCTATTCCACTGAGCTAGTGACATGGGCTAATGACCGGATGCAAAATATAAAAAAAAAAATTTTTTTTTTTTGGGACTTACGTATCTGCCTACTCTATAAATTTTTCTAGGTTCAAATGCCTAGATGGCGCCCTGTAGTGCAGATATATTTAGTCTACCTTCTCCAGATCATTACAATTGGCTTTCCCAACTTGGGCCGATGTTTAATAAACCACGTATACCCTGAACAAATCTTCTCAAAATGAAACATTTTTATCTGTTTACATAAAGTCGTATACTTTAAATCTTATAAAAGCTCTGCTAGTAAAAGAAATAGCACATATATTAAACACGAGAAAGTATAAATAATTTTAAACTGTATTTCATTAAAAAGAAAGTCAAAAGGTTGCAATTGATATGTTTTTTTTTGTTGTTAATATAAATTATGCTTTAATGTGTATAGGAGCGCACAGCCACGTAAGTTTATGATGATGGTAAATGTGGTACCTTGCAGAGAGTACTTTTGGGAATTTACTTCATTGTAATTCCTATGTAAGCATTTCAATAAATCATAAATAAGTTGGTGGTATTTATAATTGTGCTGCAAATATACACGCATAAACCCATCATCTTTCAAAACATATTTACTTCAATGCAACCTTCCTAAATAATTTAAAAACTTTGCTTGACATGCCGTGTGTAAAAATAAAATGTATAAAAAAAAATAAAACTCTTGTGGGGAGGAGGTGTAAACGTAAATGGTCCTTAGGAGAATGATAGTAAACATTTTTTTTTTGTATATAGTCTTTTTGTAAAATTACTAACCGGATGTTTTGTAAATGTTTTCATTAATCGTGTACCATAATTACTAACCCTAAGTAAAATATTTTTTTTTTGATCATTTTTTTAAGCAACTTTACTGATATGTAACAAGCACAGATGATGTTACATTGTTTTTTTATTATTAAGCATGTTCGCATTTAAAAATTTTCTTTAAGAATTAAAAATTGAAATTAAATATCATCTTAAACTCGTATATATAAATCGCACAGATAAAAAAAAATTATTAAAATAAAACTTTATTAAAAATAGAAAGATATTTTAAAAACAAAAACCTAAAAAGATTTAGAGATAAAAATATATCTTTAATCTTGGAAAACACATTAATTAATTAGAAATGGAAATGATTGTTTTAATTAGTTAAATGTAAACCAGCCTTGGGAATTTAAATGTAACAACATCGGTCAGATAGGAAAACAATAGAAACTTTTAGCAAATAAAAAGAAATCCCTATGGAATCGAACCTCAGCGAAAGGACCATCGCATCAATGACGTAATGTAAATTCGATCCTTCAAATTAATATAAAAGGACAAGTTTGAAAATTATTAGTTATTGATTATTTACAATGTGACAGATATGCGTTAGTGTGGAAATGAAGGAGAAGGGATTGAAAAGATGCACTCTTCAATCCCTTCAGTTTTGCCAAAGAAAGAAAGAGAAACGAACTATCATTTTCTACATTGAGGACCAACTAAACTAAAAAACCTCCAAATGAATAAATAAAACAATGCCTAAATGGATACCAATCTTTTTAGGGTGGTGTGGGAATTCACGTTCAAATGGCAAGGAACATATAAAGATGAACTGTTTAAAAAACCATAAGAACTTTATAATTTATGAACATTAAATTAAAAACTTTCCATATATAAAAATACAAATAGAATCCTATCTGACCAACATAAATTAATATTAATAATGTTATTTGATATTTTTTTTATTTAAAATCATTTCCATTTATTTATTTTTTGTTCTTTAAGTTTTATTATGATTTCTGTTTTCCATTAAGTTAAATTATATAAATGTTAAACTTAAGTCGGGTGTGATTGGCTATATAGATTTGTAAAGTTATATTAGGGGAGGGTAATCTTAGGTTATTTGTTTCGTGGTTAAATTAGGTCAATGGATTGGATATATTGGTGTGATTTGTACATGTAATATTGATTTGCTACGGGAAGAATCACTTCATATGCTGCACACTTCCGTTTGCCTATGGAAGGAATTATAAGTCGGATACCACAGTTCCTTTCTATGGAATTTTTTGTTTTATTGCTCTTCTTCGCAGATAGATGTAATATTCCTATCTGACAAGAGGCAATTTCTTCTCTTAACTTTTTGTGCTGCCGTATTTTATTACATTGGATACATCGATATATCAGATGAATTGATGCCAGTTTGACTACGAATTTTAGCCTAAGGTTAAATAGGGATAGAATGTTTATTTTCAAATGCAAATCTATGTAGTCTATTCATACTTGACACTAAATAAAAATGCATTAAATTTAAGTTGTTTATAGACATTTGCATGGATTCGTTATCGGTTAATTATGTTTTGGATTTCATATTTGATCAAAATATATAGACATTCGATAAATAATGATACCTCACGGTGAGTATCTAAAATGTATTTATTCGGATGTCTTTTAAGTTATTGGTGACAATGCAAGTATCTTATGGTGAATACTATTGGGTTACTTATAAATTTCCCTCTGCAATTGTCAGTATCAATGATTTTATATTTTGATCGTTTATCTTTATTTTGAAATGTTTTTAACCGTTGAAATCTATGTAACCGATCTATACGCAACATACTAAAACAAGCTTTTATAATCCCATCTGTGCGAACTTAATTAAAATGTAAACTTATAATATAATAGAAATTAAAATGTAAATTAAAATTCAAAGTAAAGTTAAAAATAATGTTAGATGTTAAAATGTAAACTGATACTAAAACAATTTTCAATCTTATATATATGTGCATAAATAAATGTTTGTGTGTTAATTACTGGCAGTGGCTTATTTTATTCTTTTTTTATATATACTCTTATATTATATTATTAAATCTCTGCTATTCCACTGAGCTAGTGACATGAGCTAATGACCGGATGCAAAATATAAAAAAAAAAAAATATATTTTTTTTGGGACTTACGTATCTGCCTACTCTATAAATTTTTCTAGGTTCAAATGCCTAGATGGCGCCCTGTAGTGCAGATACATTTAGTCTACCTTCTCCGGATCATTACAGTATATTCGTTCGTTTACATTATTTTCTCTTTCTCTCGATTCAAAAAAATTAAATACATTTTTTAATTTGATAATCCTTTTAGAGTAGTACTCAACTTCAGACCACCCTCAGCATTAATCCTGGCTATAATAATCAAAAGGTAATTAATAAATTTTAATTATTAACATTTAAAAATGTAATATTATTTGCATTATTAACATTTATAATTGTATTGTATTTATTAAAAGAAAAGATGTATATTAACTTTTTTTTTGCCCGGAAACACTTTTCTACTAAGACTGAGTTTCTTACTCTTTGTTACTCATGGAATCTGTATAAATTGGGCAAAAAAATTGCTGAACCTAAAAGATGTTAAAAACAAATAAGCTCTGGAAAAGTAGTCTTAACAATAATTTAAATTATAATTTCTTTATGTTAATAGATTAAAAAAAATAATTTCCATAACTGAAAATTATTGACTTGAGTAGGTCTGCTTCATGTTTTAGAGATCTTTAAAATTTTGAATTATAAATGTTACTTGTGATCACAAGTCAGCTTCTATATTCAGTCTGTTTATATATATATATATATATATATATATATATATATATATATATATATATATATATATATATAAATTATATATATATATATTTATATCAAGTATAGTAAAAAAGTTTTTTTATATATGTAGTTTGAAACCTCTATCATTTTTAAAGATTTTGTTGCTGTTGATTGCACCAACTTAGTTTGTATTCTGCTGCGGTAGATTGAATGATGTGAATTAAATTCTGATGCCTTAATTAGCTGGGTAATAGATTTATATAATGGTTAAGATGAATAATAATACATAAAGGATATATAGAATCGACTGTTACTGGACAGTCTTAAGCAATCTGATACAAGTAAAATCTCTGTAGTTTTGCTTACCTTTGAATTTATGGAGTAGCAGAAACATACAAATTATATGACCAGTAATAACTGTTATGGCACAATGCAACTAGTACTCATGTATATAAGATAAAATATAACCTTACCTAATATTCCTTCTGAAGGAGTGAGATTAATTCCGGTCAAGTTTAACTGATAATTACTGGCACTCATCATTAGTGCATGATTTTTTACCACTTTTGTTCCATGTAATATTCTTCTATGTGGGGTGAGTGAAGTATTTTCTGTTTGTCAGTCAAGTACTTTCTAAGTATATTGCAGTTCTTATAACAGGGTACTCCATTAATAAATTAATTTAAAATTTCAATAGTTCCATCTTTTGAAATGGGATCTCAATGTAAAATATATTGCTTTGGAAAAATAAAGAGAAAATATAAAAAATTAAACTATTAAAATTCATTTTTCCCCACATTTTTAGGCCTTTATTATATATTTATTTTATCAGGTGTAACAAATATGATCTCAGAAAGACAGCAATGAAATGTGAGGAGAATAAAATTTAGATTTTTTTTATCATGATTCTTGAAACTCTGAATATAGTCATTAATTCTGAAATTGTCATGGAATCAATGGTAAATTACATGCTACTCCTGGTTTTCATGTAGTCCAATTTGAAAAATTCTTTTCTTGGCATAAACTATTATTACCAAATGTTTCTCCTTAACACTATTCTAACATTTTTTTTAGGCTACGGCATAAATTTCATTGACTTCTGATGTTTAGATATGTATAATAAAATATTAAATTTTCTTTTATTATTAAAAAAAAGTTAAATAGTTGTATCTATGTTAGTTTCTCTGCTCTCAATGGCAGGTAAAGGAATGAGTTAATCAAGTATACTACAACCAGATAATAAGTATTAGTTATTGTTAGTTTACCATACTTTTCTCTTAAAGTCTTTTTTTGACACTAGGTTATATTTTTAACAATAGTAAATATTTATTATTTGATATTTTGCAACTACCAATAGATTACTTTTTTTCCCAAATCTGTATACATACAGTTAATAATTTGATTCTGTTTGATACTTCGTTTTTATATTAAATATGAATAAAGTGATTTTTAAAAATGAAGTTAGATGTCATGACTGTGTTTTATTTTTATCTGCTTTTCATTTTAAAAAAAGTAGCTGTAAGATATGTTTTACAGGGAATGTTAAAAATACACTATGCTGTTGCTTCATTGATATGGATAGACCTGGGCAAATTAAAAACTGCTACATTGACTTTAATGATAAAAGCTCCAGATTTTACTTAACAGATTTGGAACAGTTTTAAATTTCAAATACTTGTTGGAGAAAAAATCTTGTGTATCAGTCTTAACAAATATGGCTACTTTCAACATTACTTTAAAGAAAGGAATTCTATCCAATGATATTCCAACCCTTCATGGGATTGATTCCTCTCTATTGATAATAACCTTCAGAGGGTAGCACCTCAATTTTTTTCTGCATAGCCAGAACTCATATATTTAAAGTTTGCCCAGTGTCCAAAAACTATAAGCACCCCAAAGTAGCATCACAGTCTAAAATTAATCAAATTCCAATCACTGTTCATGAAATTTTGCATTCTTTTACTGAATCAGATTCAATTAAAATTGACACTAAGTTTATCAAGCAGTAATCCATGTCTACTGATGTGAACACATATTTTGAAATGATACAAGCTTTTATTTTGCAGAATGACACCTCCATCTCTGATGAATTTACTCAAGTTCAATCAATTAAGAGAAGAAAACTAGAAAAGAAGTTGTTGAAAGATGAACCAACTCTTGATGTTAAAACCACCCCTGTAGTTAAATGTAGAAAAACCAATGTCAAACACCACCTGTTTCTGCATTAAAAAACTGAAGACATCCATAACAGAACCTCTATTAAATCCAAATGTATCTTTGGAACAGCATTGAACTAGGCAAGCACCAGGACAAGTGGCATCTTTATGTGCAACAAAAAAAAAGGTTTTCATGGAGTGGATACTAGAAATCATGCAACCAAGTTAAGGAAGGTTATAAGTAATCCTGAGTTAATCATGGGGGTGCAAGAAAATTTAAATATGGACTGAGACTCACCTCAATATACCAATGTATTTACTAATGTACAATGGTAAAATGTTGCTTGTAATTTTTATTGTATAGAAAATTTGTACTCATTTTGTGTTTTCAAATTATTATGTTTGTTTTTTTTTAATATTATTTTGTACCCATATACTTTCTCCCAGTCATTATCTAAGCTTCAAATTCAACTTCCAATTCTAAAGTCCCAAAAATTTCTATTACTTTATCTCCCTATAGCTCTGACTCTGTTATTTTTGATCATGATTGTACTGCTTAAATTGAGTAGCTTTTTTAAATTGTCTGAAATTTGTCTATTCTATGGGATGGTTGATATTTTGCTACTTAAGTTATGTAATTATGTTTTTCAATACCACTGGTGTTAAGGGTTTTGAACTCACCCCAACTAATGGTTGTAATCAGTAACTGGATTTCTCAATTTACTCCTCATATTACCTTGTTCTCTGAAACCAAATTTTCAACACATTCTAATATTAATCTTGTTAGATAATACCTTGAAAAATATGGCTATTCACAAGTCTTCACCTCTTATGATTCAGCTGTTGAGGTAGGTGTGTTGATACTTCACATGATCCTTTTTGAGGCTTTCAAAATTCGTTATCTTGATCAAAACATGTTTGTCATTACCTTTTATGTTAATGTCTTTATAGATAACATGGTTTATTTATATCTATATAACAAACCTATTCTGTTTATTAATTTATTTGTCAGGTTAATCTTATCCTTTCATCAAACCCCTTTCTTACCCACTTTTTTGGGGATTGTAATATGCCTAAGCTGACTTTGTTTAGAAGTATCTTCACCAGAGAAATTGTAAACTGATGAGTGGGAAAGGATTTTTTCCCAATAATATTTTTTTCTTCTATACTTTAAAACAGTTGTCTCTCATAGACTTCTTATTCTATTTGCCAGATCTTTATTTTAGAATTAACTCTTCTTTGCAACCAGTTTGTTTTTCAGATCATCTTGAACTCAACATTCAGATTGATATTGATATTCCCACTCAATCTATTCTCTAGTCTGTATTAATTCGAAAATTCATCAATTATCAAAAACATTTCCAGTTTCACCACAGGCTAATGCTTTATAATAAGATATATTGCACATTATGATTAGTTTGTGATTATTTTGTTTTATTAATCTTAATTTTAACAGTCATTTATATATTTTATAGCCACATGTCCAACTTACGATTAGCACTAACAATGAAATTATTATAAGAGCTGTGGTGATTTTTGCAGAAGGCATCTTTGAAGAAGAAAGTCTTGTTGTGTATGTATCAAATAAATGATGAAATATATATTTATTAATTAATAAAATCATTTAGTTTATATTGTGTTCAATGTTTTTGCTATTTAGAAAAATAATAGAATGATGAGCCAATCAGAAGATCATATGACATTCGAGTAGAAAAAGTGACTGCTGAATATTGATAACTTGAGTCTGGCACTCTATGACTTGAGTTAAATTGAGTCCCAGTATTATTTATTATTCATTCAAACACATACAAATACATATATATTTCAATACGGAATAAGTAATATATATGAATCATCTACTTCAGACACTTTGTAAATTTCAAAAGTTTTGTAAAAGTAATAATTTTGTATTTAGATTACTAAAAAACGATATTTTATATTATTAAAAAATACTAACACTTGTAAAGTTCTCTGCGATAATTTAAACACATATTCTTTTTTTTAATGTATAAATTGTTAAATATATATTATTAATGCGTCAACCAACTAGAAGTCCGACGCGCTATCCATTGCGCCACGAGGAAATATATATTGAATTTCATTTTATAACATTTGTTATTTTTAAACTAAATTTTTAAAATAATAAATTTATTATGGAAATTGTATTTGGTTCAAAATAATTTATCAACAAGATAAGCTTTATATATATAATATTTAAACACAAGTAAGTATATTATATATACTTTTAAACTAGATGTAATTAGAGAGGATTAGAACCCCAGCTGTAAAGCTTCTTTTATTCATTCTTCCATCTTATACAACTGATACCCATGACCACATATATGTGAAAAAGATAAATGATATCCAATAGACATATTTCATGCAAATCAGCACTCATCAATTGGTTCAGATTGTCATCTCCCGCCCATTGCTTTATATTAAATTATTCAAATCTTCAATATATAAAATACTTGTATTTAAATATTACATATGCAACCTGTATTCTGCCGATTCCTTTTCTGTGTATTTAAGTGGCCTTAAGATCTTGCATATTAGGGTTCAGCATGACTTACAGACAACATGTGTATGACAGCAAAATTGGTAAATAGGGGTTTTAAATATGCCATCTTCAGATTTTCAATGATATGGATGGCTGAAGACTTGGAGAATGGAAAAGATTGAAGTCTGTCTATTAAAGTTTGAAGATTTGTTATCTTAATTTAAACCGAGCACTGATTATATATGTGTGTGGTAAATGATGATCTGGATCAACTGATGAGTGCTGATTCAGCACAAATACATATGTTGGAGCTCATTTATATTTTTTGCATGTATGTGGTCAGTGTAAGATTGGAGGAAATGAATAAAGGAAGCTTGAAAGTCTTGGTTCAAATCCCCTTTAATTTTATATATATATATATGTGTGTAAATAGATAGCTAGTATTTTTTTTTCTTTAAATACTGTAGTCTTGCTGTAATTGCTTTTGTAGTAATTTAAAACTATTGAATGAAAATATTAGAAAACGAAAGAGAAAGATAGAGAGAAATGATGAAGTCATGGAATCTTGAAGTATTTATAGTCTTCTTGTTACAAGCTTTTATTTAATTTATTCTGTTTTTAATTGGGCGTAACATAATTTTTACTCATCTTCTAAATTTTCGATCTAGTTGAAACTTTGCAATCACATGTATTGCCAATGAAAATACTTTTTTTTAAAAAGTTTGCCAACAATTTTATCAAAAATTAACAAAAAAATTATTTTTTATGTAACATTGGTGTTAGTGTGGCTGTTAGTGATTTAAAACTGAATGATTCATTGAAAATATAATGTTTAAAAATATTACTCTCATTTCTCTTATTTGCATAAATAAATACATAGCAATACTAAATAGTTATTGGTAAAAATGAATAGTCTAGGCTAACAAAGGGATGTAGTTTAGTCCAAATGCATGTTAGTGATTATACAAGATTCACGAGCTTGGTTTCAGGGGGAAATTCTAATCATCACTACATATTAGAATACACTTGAATTTTATTTACATTAAACAGAATTTACTTATTTTAAATTACATTCTTGCCTTAAATATCTCAGCTGATTTAATATTTGCTCCTCTCTTTATTATAATTAAACAAAGCTTTCGATTTAAAATCTTGAATATTCAGGACAAAGCAACTACAACCTGTTTTCTTGCGTAACAAGTTGATTGAATTATAATAGCTAGAGAACAATGCAATTGTTTATATTGATCGTGCCTGGAGTGCATTTCTTTGTTTTATATATATATATAATAGACCAAACCACTCCATCTCTTCAGATTATGAGCATTTTAAGTCTGTTTACAAAAGGTCAAGAATATATATATATATATATAGTGAAAAGTTTATGCATAAGATTGATATAGATACAACCTGTTTTCTTGCAGTAAGAAGTTGATTGAATTATAATAGCTAGAGAACAGTGCAATTGGTTATATTGATCGTGCCTGAAGTGCATTTCTTTGTTTTATATATATATAATAGACCAAACCACTCCGTCTCTTCAGATTATGAGCAATTTAAGTCTGTTTACAAAAGGTCAAGAATATATATATATATATATATATATATATAGTGAAAAGTTTATGCATAAGATTGATATAGAATTCTGTTAAAAAGTTTTTCAGAAAGATCGAGCTTAGAAAATGTCAATTTAAGTCTGTTTACAAAAGGTCAAGAATATATCATCATCATCATCATCAACCATTATCAATCCACTGCAGGATGAAGGTCTCTCCAAGTTTAATCCATCTTCTCCGATCTTTAGCTTCTCTTTTCCACAACACCCCTGCACATTTTCTTATTTCATCCATCCATCTCACATGTGGTCTCTTTCTGGGTCTTTTACAATCTCTTGGAATCCAGTTTAAAATTTCAATTGTCCATCTATTATCATTTCTTCTAGCAATATGTCCAGCCCAACTCCATTTCAATCTTTTCATTTTTTCAATAAGGTCAGTAACACCTGTTTGTTGTCTTACCCATACATTGCGTTTTTGATCTCTTCTTGTTACTCCCAACATACATCTCTCCAAACTCCTTTGAGTGGTCTGAATTCTCTGTATTGCTCTTCTATTAAGTGTCCAAATCTCAGATCCATAAGTAAGAACTGGTCTTTAGTCCTACTTTTCTACTTTCATCTGCTAACTCCTGCAACATTTCCTGCAGCTCTGAAGCATTATTTGCAAAAACAACTACATCATCTGCAAAATCTAAATGACTTAAATACTCTCCATTTACTTTCATTCCTTTAGTTTCCCATTTTAATCCACAAAATACTTCTTGCAGCACTGCTGTAAAAAGTTTTGGAGATATGGAGTCACCTTGCCTTACACCTTTCTCAATGTTGATTTTTCCAGTATCATTATGTAATCTAATTGTTGCTGTTGCATTTTTATAAATATTCTTTAAAATATGACAATATCCTGGATCTATACCTTGATGATCCAATGCTTTAATCACTGAAGAAATGTGTATAGAATCGAATGTCTTTTCATAATCTACAAATCCAAAACATAATGACAACTCATATTCGTTTGTCCTTTCTATGACTTCTCTCAATACCTGGATATGATCTATTGTACTAAAACCACTTTTAAATCCAGCTTGTCCTCTTGGTTGTTGGAAATCCAAAGTTCTCTGTAGACGAGTTGTAATTATCTTGGTAAAAATTTTATATAAAACTGATAAAAGGCTGATAGGTCTGTAATTTCTAATATCTTCTTTATCACCTTTTTTAAATGTTAATATTATTACTGCATTCTTCCAATCTTCTGGTACATCTTTATCATTTAGACATTTGGTATATAACTTTGCTAAAATTGTTTCTATTTCTTCACCTGCTTCTTTTAATATATCAATTATAATTCCATCATTTCTTGGAGCCTTTCCTTTCTTCATACACTTAATTGCATGTCTCACTTCTTCATTTAAAATTATGGGCAATTCGGAAGATGTAATAGATATAGGAGGTACTTGTTCTTTATTACTATATAATTCTTGATAAAACTCTTCTACCAATTTCATGATGTCATCTCTCTTCTTAGTAATAATTCCATCTTTTTTTTCTTATTGCAGATATAAATTTCCTACCAATACCAAAATGTTGTTTAACATTTTTGAGACTTTTATTTTCTTCTACAGCTTTCCTTGCTATTTCACAGTTATACTTTCTTATATCATTTTCAACTCTTTTCCGTACCATTTTACAAAATTCGAGATATTCAATTCTTTTTAATACATCATTTTTGTATATCTTCATATTCCTTCTTTTCTTCATAAATTCTCTAGTCTCAGTAGAAATATTATTAGTCAATTGCTGCTTTTTTCTACCAGCTATCTTTGTTGCAGTTTTTAAAAGTGTATCAGTTATTTTCATATTAATTTCATTCAAATCTGAATCATGTTCAAAATCTCCTAACACTTGAAATCTGTTTGTAAGTTCTAATTTAAATTCCTTAGAATGTTTCTGAAGATTAGGAATATCAACTGTAAATATTGTTTTTCTCAATAATTTTTGTCTCTCATATTTTTACATTAACACGTAACTTACACCTTACTAATCGATGATCACTTCCTGTGTTAAATTTGTTAAGAACATTACAATCTTGAAATATGTATTTCCTGTTAGTCAAAATATAATCCAATTCTGCTGTACCTTCATTTGGATGCTTCCATGTCCATTTCCTTTTAACATTTTTCTCAAAAAATGAATTCATAATATAAAGTTTTTTTTTTCTACAAACTCCACAAGTCTATGTCCTCTCTCATTTCTATTACCATAACCAAAATTACCTACAGCAATTTCATCTTTCATTTGTCTACCAATTCTATATATATATATATATATATATATATATATATATATATATATATATATATATATATATATATATATATATATATATATATATATATATATATATATATATATTTATCCCAGATTAGCTTTAGGCACTATTTCGCTTATTATTTCTAAATAATACATGGGCAATTTAAAAGTATTGCATTAAATAATGTTTTAGATGACTATTTATTAGTCTGCATTATAGTGACATGTTTATTTCATGTTTAAAGAGGTTTATTTAAACTTCATTGTAACAATATTTCATACTCTGTAGTCAAGTTGCAATCTTTAAGTGTCCATATATATTCAATGGATCATTAGTAAGAATGGATTTCCATTCTTGCTATTAAAAGGTGTGAAGGTTGCCTTGACAGCAGTTAGAAATATTGGTTGCTATATTTACTGTGAATGTTTAGGTGGTTACTGGTTGGAAACTAATTACATCATTATCCCAGATTAGCTTTAGGCACTATTTCGCTTATTATTTCTAAATAATACATGGGCAATTTAAAAGTATTGCATTAAATGTTAAGATGACTATTTATTAGTCTGCATTATAGTGACATGTTTATTTCATGTTTAAAGAGGTTTATTTAAACTTCATTGTAACAATATTTCATACTCTGTAGTCAAGTTGCAATCTTTAAGTGTCCATATATATTCAATGGATCATTAGTAAGAATGGATTTCCATTCTTGCTATTAAAAGGTGTGAAGGTTGCCTTGACAGCAGTTAGAAATATTGGTTGCTATATTTACTGTGAATGTTTAGGTGGTTACTGGTTGGAAACTAGTTACATCATTATCCCAGATTAGCTTTAGGCACTATTTCGCTTATTATTTCTAAATAATACATGGGCAATTTAAAAGTATTGCATTAAATAATGTTTTAGATGACTATTTATTAGTCTGCATTATAGTGACATGTTTATTTCATGTTTAAAGAGGTTTATTTAAACTTCATTGTAACAATATTTCATACTCTGTAGTCAAGTTGCAATCTTTAAGTGTCCATATATATTCAATGGATCATTAGTAAGAATGGATTTCCATTCTTGCTATTAAAAGGTGTGAAGGTTGCCTTGACAGCAGTTAGAAATATTGGTTGCTATATTTACTGTGAATGTTTAGGTGGTTACTGGTTGGAAACTAGTTACATCATTATCCCAGATTAGCTTTAGGCACTATTTCGCTTATTATTTCTAAATAATACATGGGCAATTTAAAAGTATTGCATTAAATAATGTTTTAGATGACTATTTATTAGTCTGCATTATAGTGACATGTTTATTTCATGTTTAAAGAGGTTTATTTAAACTTCATTGTAACAATATTTCATACTCTGTAGTCAAGTTGCAATCTTTAAGTGTCCATATATATTCAATGGATCATTAGTAAGAATGGATTTCCATTCTTGCTATTAAAAGGTGTGAAGGTTGCCTTGACAGCAGTTAGAAATATTGGTTGCTATATTTACTGTGAATGTTTAGGTGGTTACTGGTTGGAAACTAATTACATCATTATCCCAGATTAGCTTTAGGCACTATTTCGCTTATTATTTCTAAATAATACATGGGCAATTTAAAAGTATTGCATTAAATAATGTTTTAGATGACTATTTATTAGTCTGCATTATAGTGACATGTTTATTTCATGTTTAAAGAGGTTTATTTAAACTTCATTGTAACAATATTTCATACTCTGTAGTCAAGTTGCAATCTTTAAGTGTCCATATATATTCAATGGATCATTAGTAAGAATGGATTTCCATTCTTGCTATTAAAAGGTGTGAAGGTTGCCTTGACAGCAGTTAGAAATATTGGTTGCTATATTTACTGTGAATGTTTAGGTGGTTACTGGTTGGAAACTAATTACATCATTATCCCAGATTAGCTTTAGGCACTATTTCGCTTATTATTTCTAAATAATACATGGGCAATTTAAAAGTATTGCATTAAATAATGTTTTAGATGACTATTTATTAGTCTGCATTATAGTGACATGTTTATTTCATGTTTAAAGAGGTTTATTTAAACTTCATTGTAACAATATTTCATACTCTGTAGTCAAGTTGCAATCTTTAAGTGTCCATATATATTCAATGGATCATTAGTAAGAATGGATTTCCATTCTTGCTATTAAAAGGTGTGAAGGTTGCCTTGACAGCAGTTAGAAATATTGGTTGCTATATTTACTGTGAATGTTTAGGTGGTTACTGGTTGGAAACTAATTACATCATTATCCCAGATTAGCTTTAGGCACTATTTCGCTTATTATTTCTAAATAATACATGGGCAATTTAAAAGTATTGCATTAAATAATGTTTTAGATGACTATTTATTAGTCTGCATTATAGTGACATGTTTATTTCATGTTTAAAGAGGTTTATTTAAACTTCATTGTAACAATATTTCATACTCTGTAGTCAAGTTGCAATCTTTAAGTGTCCATATATATTCAATGGATCATTAGTAAGAATGGATTTCCATTCTTGCTATTAAAAGGTGTGAAGGTTGCCTTGAGAGCAGTTAGAAATATTGGTTGCTATATTTATTGTGAATGTTTAGGTGGTTACTGGTTGGAAACTAATTACATCATTATCCCAGATTAGCTTTAGGCACTATTTCGCTTATTATTTCTAAATAATACATGGGCAATTTAAAAGTATTGCATTAAATAATGTTTTAGATGACTATTTATTAGTCTGCATTATAGTGACATGTTTATTTCATGTTTAAAGAGGTTTATTTAAACTTCATTGTAACAATATTTCATACTCTGTAGTCAAGTTGCAATCTTTAAGTGTCCATATATATTCAATGGATCATTAGTAAGAATGGATTTCCATTCTTGCTATTAAAAGGTGTGAAGGTTGCCTTGACAGCAGTTAGAAATATTGGTTGCTATATTTACTGTGAATGTTTAGGTGGTTACTGGTTGGAAACTAATTACATCATTATCCCAGATTAGCTTTAGGCACTATTTCGCTTATTATTTCTAAATAATACATGGGCAATTTAAAAGTATTGCATTAAATAATGTTTTAGATGACTATTTATTAGTCTGCATTATAGTGACATGTTTATTTCATGTTTAAAGAGGTTTATTTAAACTTCATTGTAACAATATTTCATACTCTGTAGTCAAGTTGCAATCTTTAAGTGTCCATATATATTCAATGGATCATTAGTAAGAATGGATTTCCATTCTTGCTATTAAAAGGTGTGAAGGTTGCCTTGACAGCAGTTAGAAATATTGGTTGCTATATTTACTGTGAATGTTTAGGTGGTTACTGGTTGGAAACTAATTACATCATTATCCCAGATTAGCTTTAGGCACTATTTCGCTTATTATTTCTAAATAATACATGGGCAATTTAAAAGTATTGCATTAAATAATGTTTTAGATGACTATTTATTAGTCTGCATTATAGTGACATGTTTATTTCATGTTTAAAGAGGTTTATTTAAACTTCATTGTAACAATATTTCATACTCTGTAGTCAAGTTGCAATCTTTAAGTGTCCATATATATTCAATGGATCATTAGTAAGAATGGATTTCCATTCTTGCTATTAAAAGGTGTGAAGGTTGCCTTGACAGAAG
This sequence comes from Epiperipatus broadwayi, assembly GCA_028023455.1. NCBI lineage: Eukaryota > Metazoa > Onychophora > Udeonychophora > Euonychophora > Peripatidae > Epiperipatus > Epiperipatus broadwayi. Next base: position 2,576 of record JAQFVV010001347.1, on the reverse strand, counting down.
TTAGAAATATTGGTTGCTATATTTACTGTGAATGTTTAGGTGGTTACTGGTTGGAAACTAGTTACATCATTATCCCAGATTAGCTTTAGGCACTATTTCGCTTATTATTTCTAAATAATACATGGGCAATTTAAAAGTATTGCATTAAATAATGTTTTAGATGACTATTTATTAGTCTGCATTATAGTGACATGTTTATTTCATGTTTAAAGAGGTTTATTTAAACTTCATTGTAACAATATTTCATACTCTGTAGTCAAGTTGCAATCTTTAAGTGTCCATATATATTCAATGGATCATTAGTAAGAATGGATTTCCATTCTTGCTATTAAAAGGTGTGAAGGTTGCCTTGACAGAAGTTAGAAATATTGGTTGCTATATTTACTGTGAATGTTTAGGTGGTTACTGGTTGGAAACTAATTACATCATTATCCCAGATTAGCTTTAGGCACTATTTCGCTTATTATTTCTAAATAATACATGGGCAATTTAAAAGTATTGCATTAAATAATGTTTTAGATGACTATTTATTAGTCTGCATTATAGTGACATGTTTATTTCATGTTTAAAGAGGTTTATTTAAACTTCATTGTAACAATATTTCATACTCTGTAGTCAAGTTGCAATCTTTAAGTGTCCATATATATTCAATGGATCATTAGTAAGAATGGATTTCCATTCTTGCTATTAAAAGGTGTGAAGGTTGCCTTGACAGCAGTTAGAAATATTGGTTGCTATATTTACTGTGAATGTTTAGGTGGTTACTGGTTGGAAACTAATTATATATATATATATATATATATATATATATAGATATAGTGAAAAGTTTATGCATAAGATTGATATAGAATTCTGTTAAAAAGTTTTTCAGAAAGATTGAGCTAAGAAAATGTCACCTGAAACACAGTCTTACCACTGTAAAACAGATTCTTCACTGGATGACTAAACATGGAGTGACTACTTTAGAGTATTAATATATTTAGGAAGTTAATAAATGAAGCCATGTTCTTTTCCAAAATTGTATAAAATTTCACTTACATAAGCATGTATGATATGATTCATAGTAGTTAGTAATCAAATCTTTAAAAAAATATGCATATATTTGCATTTAATAATTATTTTAAATAATTTTAATAATATTAAAATGTACTAATTTTCTTTGCAGTCATCCATCATTCATATTCCAATTTGTCCTCTAAAAGGTGCTTTGGTTGATTTGTATATCAAAGTGTTTGTAAGATATAAATCGAGGTTTGTATTATTTATAATTCTTAGCATTTTATTTTATTGTTGTTATTATAATCTTTTTAATTTTATATCAAAAACAAAAACATTCTATGAATCTCTCAGCAGTGATCCATTATGTCAGTTTACTTTAAACCCATCTGTATAGATGGCAGTGCCAACCAAATCCCAAGACTACTTTCTAGTTGGGTATCATATATATATATATATATATATATATATATATATATATATATATATATACACTTTACTTTGTTGTACTCATTTGAAAGCTAAGATTTTGAACCCAAATCATCTTCCTTGTCTAGATGTAGAGTCTGATAGTAGGTCTGTGACTTTAATGGCTTTCTTATTAGCTGAATGCAAGTACCTGCAGCTTTTTTAGCAAAATAATTTATATATCAAAACAAAAAATCGTCATCTCTTCTAGCTATGTTTCTTTAACAGGAATAGTTTAAAAGGTAAATTGTTCATTGGAAAGTAAAATTCTCTCTAATAGTCTATTTCATTGGTGAATAAGGAACCATGAAAGCTTTATTCACCAGCTTTCCGCCTGCTGAATTGTAAACGTTTTAGATGATTTTTGTCCTTGTTTTATTTTCTGCCTGAGAATAGTTAAATATCAATTATAAATAATTTGGTGGGTGAACTACCTCAAAAAAGCCTATTTGAAATGTAAAAATTTCAAAATTTTATTTGGATTCAAATGTTTGCATCAGTGGCATGTGGATACTCCAGACACTACTCCATGAGGCTTAATAATCAATAAATCAAGTCATATATTGCATAGCATTGTTTTTGTAAGCTTAATATTTACAAATATGTAATATAGGGAGGTACCAATAGCTTGTACATAAATATACTTAACAATAATTTACTCTATCATTATTCTCAAGCTATCTATGTAGACATGAGTAATGAATGGAAAAGAGAGGGTAATGACTAATAGACTTTCAGACTAGTTTCTGGTAATTGACTTTTGTTAGTGAGGAATACTTTTTTGAAATGCATTTACCTTTACTTTTATATATATATAATATTATAAATCAATATCTGTATTTCTTCAAAATAATATACGCAAATTTATAAATAAATATTTGAAAATACAGTATTTAAAAGCTTATAAAAAATATATGTATAACCATCACTTAAGAGTGCTTTCAACTAACTTGTATCTTTGTCAACTATCACTTTTAAAATGTCAGCTTTCCCATAATTCTATGATGTCAACTTTCTCATAATTCTGTATATATATATATATATATATATATATATATATATATATATATATATATATATCCGAGATACATCAGGAAGGGGTGTGTTTTCTT